>CM076581.1:927186954-927437970 GCA_034641835.2 Pinus albicaulis | reverse complement strand
AGAAAGATTATTTGATAAGAATGATGTCCCACTGCAGTCAAGAAAATTGGTAGAATAGAATCAGGTAGAAGACCTGAATTTGGGTACTGAGGCTGACCCCAAAATTGTAAAATTGTCCAGAAAGATCCCTGGAGAATATAAAAAGCTATATCAGAAATTATTTCAGTCTTACAAATATGTGTTTGCATGGTCCTATCAGGACTTGAAAACTTTTGATATTAGTATTATGCAGCACAAAATTCCATTGAAGGCAGATGCAAAGCCCCATAAGCAGAAGCTCAGACAAATAAATCCCCTACTGCTGCCTTCTATTGAGAAGGAAATCAAGAAGCTGCTAAAAGACAAAATAATTGTACCACTGAGGTACTCTGAATGGGTGGCAAACCTCGTCCCTGTATGAAAGAAGAACGGAGAAATAAGGCTGTGTGTGGATTTTAGAAATCTAAACATAGCATCCTTAAAAGATAATTATCCACTACCTAAGATGGATTACATCCTGCAGAAGGTGGTTGGAGCTTCTAGGATGTCAATGATGGATGGATTCTCTGGTTATAACCAGGTGGCTGTACTTCCAGAAGATCAAAAGAAGACTGCTTTCACCACACCATGGGGTACATTTATGTATGCCAGGATGCCTTTTGGATTGATTAATGCAGGGGCCACTTTTCAGAAGGCAATGGACATTGCTTTTGTTGGGGAGCAAGATAAATTCCCGGTGGTCTACCTCGATGATATCACTGTATTTTCAAAGAATGATACTGAACACATTGAGCATCTGCGTAGAACCTTTGAGAAATGCAGAAGGTATGGTCTCTCCCTTAATCCTCAAAAGTCTTTATTTGCATTAGAAGAGGGAAAGATTTTGGGCCATATTGTGACTAAGGATGGGGTGAAGATAGACCCTAAGAGGGTAGAGGTTATAAATGGTATATCTTTTCCCAAAAATAAGAAAGAGGTACAGGTATTCCTTGGGCGTATTAATTTCCTAAGGAGGTTCATTCCTAACTATGTTGAGATAGTTAGGCATATAACTGACATGCTCAAGAAGAATAATGAAGTAAAGTGGTCACAGGAATCACGAGAGGCATTTACCAGGATAAAAAAACGCTTTTGCAGAAGCTCCTCTGCTAGCTGGGCCAGATTATGACAAACCTTTTATGATCTTTTCTTTTGCATCACCTCATACAATGGCATGAGTTTTATTGCAAAAAAATGATGAAGGGTATGAGCAGCCTATTGCCTTTTTCAATAAGGTGCTCCGTGATGCAGAATTAAAATACAACATATTGGAAAAGCAAGCATACGCCCTAGTGAAATCCCTCAAATCATTCCGTGTATATATCTTACAGTCCCACATCACTGCATTTGTGCCTGCAGCTGCTGTAAAAGATATTCTCATTCAGGGGGATAGTGAAGGAAAAAGGGGTAAGTGGATTGCTAAAATACAGGAGTATGACTTAGACATTCGCCCTACTAAGCTGATCAAAGGACAAGGGCTAGCCAGGATGTTATCTGAATCAAACTATCAAGCCCTGGGCATGAATTTTTCCATTATAGCAGGTGAGGAATCTGAGGAGAAAGAAGAACGACATGGAATTGGGGTAGCTACTCCAGAAACACATATAAAGTACCTCACCAGTCCGTGGTACAAAGAGATAGTAGAATATCTCCTTACACTCAGCTGCCCCCCAAGTTGTGATAAAACTAAATACAGAGCGCTAAGATTGAAATCATAGAAGTACATAGTCACCAATGGCCGGCTATACTGGCGAGATCCCTCAGGCATCTTACTCCTGTGTCTCACGGAGAATGAAGTCGAGAGTATTATAACAGAATTTCATGAAGGGGTCTGTGGAGGTCATTACAGCTGGAGGGCCACGGCTCATAAAATTCTGAAGGCTGGTTTCTATTGGCCCAAGCTTTTTGGAGATGTTTTTTCCAGAGTAAGAGCATGTGAAAAATGTCAGAAATTTGCTGAGAGACAGAAATTGGCACCATTTCCCCTGATTCCAGTGCATGTGGATGAACCATTTCATCAATGGGGTATTGATTTTATAGGTGAAATACATCCTCCATCGAGTGGTCAACATAAGTGGATTTTAACGGCCACTGATTATTTCACCAAATGGGTGGAAGCCATACCTTCAAGGAAAGCTACAGATACTGTGATCATAAAGTTCATGGAGGAAAACATCATATCCAGGTTTGGCTGTCCTGCTAGGATAGTGACTGATAATGCACAGGCCTTCAAGTCTGCAAAATTTATGAATTTCTGCCAGCAATACAATATCATACTGAGTCACTCTACAGCTTATTATCCACAAGGAAATGGCTTGGCAGAGTCTTCAAATAAAACTCTGGTGAGGGCCTTGAAGAAGACTATCAATGAAAATGAGAAGAATTGGGATTCCCAATTGAAATTTTCTCTATGGGCTAATAGAATCACCAGCAAGAGAGCAACTGGGAAATCTCCCTGTGAATTGGTATATGGACGAGCAGCAGTATTTCCTGTACAGTTGGCTTTACCAGTGGCCCGCTTCATGCAAGAAAGCCAGGAGGAACCTGATGATATGATCAGGAGAATCAATCAATTGGTGGAATTAGAAGAAACACGGGGCCAGGTGATTCAGAGGTTAATAGAATATCAAGAGAAAATGAAACACATTTTTGATCAGCATGCAAAAGACAGGAAGCTACAAATTGGTGATTTGGTGCTCAGATGGGATATTCGGAGAGCCGACAAGGGAAAACATGGTAAATTCGACCCCCTCTGGTTTGGTCCTTTCAAAATTGTGGAACAGGGGGGAAATAATACTTTCAGGTTGGAGAATTTACAGGGCGACTTGCTGGATGCCCCTGTAAATGGTCAATTTCTTAAACCCTATTTCCAATTCTAATCCAGGCAGGGACAGCCTGATGTACTATACTTTATTTTAGTTTTTGTTTTATTTTTTGTTTGAATAATGTTGGTGTTGTGATGAATTATAAAGCGAAAAATGGAGGTGCTGGAGATCAGAGTCTGCATACATGATGACCAAAGGGTCTGCGAGTTCTCGACACGCTCAGGGTTGAACGTGTCGTCCCCAGGTGGAGCCAATGTTGATCATATCATCCCCTGTTAAAATTTTGGCAATAAATCCCCTTTAAAACTTTGCAAACCCCCTTGGTTTTTCCTGAGAAATCCATTTTCCATCTATCGTTCCCCTCCTTTGAAACCAAAATGCACTAAAACGCCGAAAAAACCCCGCAATCGAAAAGATATATGGTCGTAGCCCTTTCGTTCAAGCCCTCTCCACCTTCTCTCCCATGTGACTGGAAGCTGAAACCAAATTCTAGCCCTGAAGACATTCACAGCATAAGGCTATCAGGCGCATTCTGAGCCGTCCGATCAAATCATAGATCATCGTACCGCAGCTCTCCCACCTTTGTGGTCCTCGCGCACAAAAACACTGCTCAAAACCAGTTGTATTCATCGCATCGCCTTTAAAGGGCAGGCGGTATTTTCTATTTTGGAGCGATTCCATACGTCGTCTGCCACGCGTCCCAGCGTACGGTTCCAAAACCGTTGTTCATCGCACGTTATAGTTCGGCAATGGACGCCTAGCGATATCGTTGTCAGCCGTCTGATCTGGTGATCCTCATCTAACGGCTATCGCGCTCTGAAGTTGCACGGGATTTAACGCAAGGAAATCGTACCCCTGGCCCACTGGCAACTGCCCCCAACACCATTTCTACCGTCGATTTCATCTTGAGATCGGACGGTCCAGATCATTTGCACGCCCCACTGTTGACCCGGTCTCCCACAATGTCATCATCCCACGTGTTATCGCATTTTTCCCTCCGCCACTTATACATTACATGCATATGTTATATTTTAATGTTCCGCGTTATAAAATCTGGCCAACTCTTCTGCCATTATTTCCACCGCATTTTCTTCGTCACCTCCCTGCATGCTTCTGCCATTTTATCATGTTGCTTCACTACACAGTCGCCCCCATTTCATTGTCGTCCCCCATGCTTTTGTTTTCTTCATGACTTTGTGTGTTTTGCAGGTTTACAGCGACAGAGAATTATCATAATTGGCAGCATCCATTACAAGAGCCGAGGACGCGTCAGAGGACCAGTTTTTCAGAGGCGAAATTTATGAAGAAATTCTTGGGTAGTTGTTGTGACAAGACTTCAATTAAAGAAGAAAGGTTCAAATTTGTCAAACCCTGTAGGGACATTCAAGGCACCGATTTCACAGATGAAAACATTAATGGAGCAGCAGAGGAAGATCAGTGGATGATTGAGGAATTCAACGTTCGGCGTTGAATATTTTAAAGCTTAAATCAGGAATGGGAAGGCAGAGAGTACAATGCACAGAAGACAATGCCCTCAAGGTTTATTTTAGCAGAAGTTTCTCTCCAGGAAGGACAGACCGCCCATAAGGTTTTTATCTCTCTACCGTGTTCCTAAAGAGATTTTCATCCAGAACATTTATTTCAGAGAGCAGGCCACAGAGTACAAACAGCACAACATAGTCATTCAGCAGTATGGGCGCGAATGTTTCCACCATTTTGCCTTAATTATTCAAATTAAATGTTCATCACCTACCTCTTTTACTAGGTTTTGGTTTCTCCTATAAAAACCATGAAGAAACGCATTGTAAGGGTTCCAGATTTTATCATAAAATTATGCAGTGAAAGGCTTTTTGTATACATTTTGTAAAGCTCTTGTATGAAGGCTCAGAGCCCATAGGGTCTCAGTGAGGAGGAGTTCCATCTGTTAAAGAGGATTATGGTCTTTGGTATTTCACAGTCTGTAACCTCTCTTATGTGTTATTTTAATATATCATTTCATGTCATCCATGCTTCTTGTATCATGTTTTGGAATGCGAGTGGCTCACTGATTTTTGGTATGGATTCATCCTAGTTGATGCCCATGCTTGGATCATTCAAGCGCTTTAAATATGGCTCATGCATGATATTATGTTCCATTATTCAGCTAACCATACTTCTGCTATATTAGTTGCTTTGGGAGGGTGCTTTTAAAATGCTATTATCGTGTATGGATTCTTAAATTGGTAAGCCCATGCATGGTGGTATTGTATATCTGGGTATCAGCTCAATGTTAACTAATATCTTCTCAATATTTCTTTCACTACATACACCTTCTGATAATTTATGTCTATGAAGTATTTCTGAATCGTCCCGCTTTGCAGTAAACTGTCTCTGAATTGTCTGTTGCTTTTGTATTAGAGTTCTGCATCTTGCCTCTGCAGTATCTCTTTTCCTGTGTCAATTTCTGAGAGTTTGGTCCCATTCTATTTTATTTCCCTGTTTACAGGAGATAGCATGTGAGCTGAAGTTGACAACTTCATACATTATATTATGAGCTCCTTGCTATGCTAAGATGTCCTAGGCACTGGTCTATCACAACTCTAGGCTGTCTCTAGGAGCTACAACAAAAGGGACGTGTCTCTCCATGTCGAGTATTGCCATGAGTTGCAGAGATTGCTGGAGAATGAGTGTATCAGCGTGCCCATGTTGTTTACAAGAGGATAATGCATCGATGGAGTAGATATGGTTATACAGATGCACGAAGAAAGTGATTTGGAGAATTATTTGGATGGATTTCCAGTTATGAGTTGCATTAGGGTTTGTGATCGTTGTGGGGATTTGAGGTTTGTTCCATGCCCTATTTTTCATGGGAATTGTAAGATTTATACTAATGAAGATGAACTAATAAGGTGCCCTAACTGCAATGAAAAAGGTTTCATAAGGTGCTCTGTATGTTATTAAATATTTGAAGGGTTTAGTATGCGTTACTACTCTTCATCTCTCTGAAATATGTGAGATGTGAGATGTCGTGCTAATGATATCCTTTTGTTGTTCCTGAAGTCTAACTTTAACGCCTAATTGGTTCAAGGAAAGTCTTCAATTTTTCGTACGGTGGTCATGACTGGGAAATGTGAACAACAACATCTTTCTATCCCTCTGTTTCTTTTTCATAGACTGTATTTCATTGTTTGTGTGGAAGTTTGGGAAGATTTTCTTTATTTTTTTTGTGCGTGGATTTTTAGCCAGCGAAGCTTTGGTTTAAAGGTAGTTGCTCCATGCTTATTAGGCACACATATTCTCAAATTTGATCGTCGTCAAGCTCCTAATGTATCCATTGATTAGGTTTCGGTTAAGCATTTCTTTTGGGTTGGGATTGGGAAAGAGGGTTTGGTATACACTATGATTATGGTAAAAATGGATTTTTTTAAATTATTCATTACTGAGCAGAGAATTTTTTTTTTAATTTCTTATGCCTTTTTCTCCTGCAGAAGCCCCTGGCTTGAGGTCAGCATACCCGTAGCATATTAGAATAATTTTTTTTGTCTAGAAATATATTTTATTTTAACAAGAAATACATTTAAATATGTAAGATTGCTCGCTCTTGTACATAAGGGGCCGTTGCACGACATGTCCTGTGCCAACAATGTATTTTCTATGAAAGAGAGGCATTGCATTTCTCTTGTAGATGATGTTGTTTTTCTCTAACTATATATAACAGGCTCCACAGACTACCATATGAAATTTTGCAACAACCCATGCTAGCATGTGAATGAATTGTCACGGTACACTTATGCTCATGGATTATGTTTCATTTGTATTGTATTTTTTCCATTTTGTTAGAATGTTGTGAGTGATTCCTTATAGATAAAATTATATATTGTTTCAGAGAAAACAAATTGGATTGACAATCTCAAGTTAGCAGTAAGCATTGCCTTGACCTTTTATGCCAACCATTTCTAATAAAACCCTTATTTGAATGAATTGTCCCAATACACTTATGCGCATGGATTTTGTTTCATTTGTATTGTGTACTTTTTCCATTTTGTTAGAATGGTCTGATTGAGTGACTTCTTATAGATAAAATTATATAGTATTTCAGAGAAAACAAATTGGATTGACAATCTCAAGTTAGCAGTAAGCACTGTCTTAACCATTTATGCCAACCACTTCCAATAAAACCATTTTGACAGATCTTGTGAAAACTCAATTCTAAGTATCAAGGAATTGATACATACCTCATTGTGAACCATCTAGTTCAATAATATATTGTTCAGAGTTTGATGGCACTTGTTCTGATACAGGACCAAGGTTTTATTTTCCCTTCTTTTGAAACATTTTGTTTCTTATTACTGGTATAAAGAGATATGATTTTCATGTGATTGTTGACATCCAACACAGAGATTGACCTATCCTAATGGTTGTAATCAGTCTGGAAAGGGAATTTTTGGGTTTTATTTGGAACAAATGCTCGCCTAATTTATGCTTTGAATCTGTGCACAACCTATTCATTAAGAAAACAGGTTTTCCAATTTCATGATGAACAACATAAACTGCAAGCCAGCAAGAAAGAAGAAACAAATATCTACCTCATCCCCATCCATTTATGCCCACAACCCTCTGTATCCTAAGCCTTCTCTTTAGCACACTCATGTGTTATTATCTTCCTTTTGTTTTGAGTCCACCAATTAATATGTGCATCAGGACAAGTATTCAGTTCCTTTATCAATGTTTAAGTAGCCAGTGTGAACCTCCCGACAAGCATGGAGTTACATTTGAGCCCTAATTTTCGCTAGCTTAATTTATTTTTCCCCAATCTTACATAGAATTGGTGATCTACCCTTTATAAAATCCATCCGAAAGGAGTTGCATTTGAGCCCTAATTTTTGTCAGCTTAATTTATTGTTTCCTAATCCTACAAAGAATTGGTGAATTGGTGATCTAGCGTTATAAAATCCCTCTGAAGGTAAATCGTAAGGCACATTGGAGAATTTGAATGGTGGACACAGACTGTACCCTCAAACCAAGATCTTAACCAACTGACTCAGTTGACAATGTTCTCAATTATTTGTGTTCCAAAACCAATTATAAATCCATACACACCACTAGATTTTTAACTACAGTAAAAGTCAAAAAAGTTATAATTGTTACCCTAAACATTGTTGGCTTCATGTTTGTAATAACAACTTCATTACTCTGCTCTGAAGAATTAAAAAAAAAAAAAAAAATCTTTGAAAATTGGGGATCGTGCAACCAAAACAAGTTTATGAGCATGAAATTTTTCCACAACGACATCAAAAGTTACATCTGAGGCTTCTTGATTTTCCAAAAGAGTACCAAAGTGTAAACCTAAATCTCATTTAGGGACTGTTATCGAATGCAACCTAGGGTATTCAATGGCAGAGACCACAACACCCACTATGCAATTTAATTTCAGGCAATCATCCTTGAGGTAATCAGATGTCTCCAGTACACCCCGTTTGAAGAACTGTTTGTAGCCCCTACACAAAACAAAACCCAAGAAAAATATATAGATTACAGTTTTGACACATTATGTTTGTTATAATAATTAGCAGATAGTATTTTCCAAAACTAGTGGAGATATCAATTGCAATTGTCTTTTCAATCCAATTCATGATTTTATACAAAAAAACAAAAGCACTAAAAAAGAAAAAGAAATCGCAATCCCAACTTTAAAAAAGGAATAAAGATACAATTAAGGTCAATGTATGCTTCCTTCCAATTGATAATTTGTGGTGATCAAAAGACCAATTCTACTGAAGTACACACCCCAAAATCCGGGTAAGCAGAGGTTTGAATAAATAATTTCCACCAAAATGACCTAGGATTTGTACCCATCCTTGTCCCTTTCTGAAACATGCCATTAAGTGGGGCAGACCGCAGACCACTGAAAAATGGGACCCTGGTGGACAGCTTAATACCTCCCTCAACCTTGGCAATGAACCAAGGCTCCATTGGCAAATATAATTCTTCAGTTTCCATACAATATAAGATCAAAGAAATTGTGGCCACCTCTGCCAATGCAGAAGAATGTTCAGTTCCTCACACTTTCTCTTGACATCTCTGCTTTAGAGGCTAAAAATCCTCCTGGGCCTGACAAAATTCTTTTTCACCGATCAAAAGCCTGATGAAGATGGTTGGGGACCAACCCCAAGGACCGCAATGATTCTCCACCAAACACTGGGCTAATCACAACTATTGTTAACTCATGTTGCTTGTTTTAATGCAAGGCCTTGGGCCACTGGAATTTTTATTTAAATCCTTTGTGTGCCTATGGGGCAGACCCTAGGTCAATGAGCAATTTCAGTTTTGAAAGCAGGCTCGTTTTGATTTTAACTACCACTTGTCATGGCTCCATTTTCAGCTGATTTTTTTAATAAAATGTCAAATGTGCATTCCCTGTTGATATTATTAGTTCAAGGAAGCATTCTATCAAAAAGATCAAGGAAATATTTTTATATTTTTACACTATAACACAAAAAAATTGTTACACGGATTAATCCTTCTTCCAAACAAGAATGATCTCCCTAGTATCCTAAGGATATCTAGAAACAAACAAGAAAATGTAAACCATTTTCTCTAGACTATTATGATTCAAAATTATTAATTAACTACATATGGAGAGATGCTCCTACCTGAAGTCCAACGCTTATTTTGATCTTCAATCTATTCGCTCTAGAAGATATCGATCCAGCATGTAAGATCTGCGATCAAAGACAAGAAAAAGGATAAAAAGCACCTGCAAGATATAATAATTCAGAAGCAATAATATATCTCAGTGATCAATGAATCCAAGAATTAAATTACTCAAATAGATACATGAAAAACTTAATGAGAAAATATAATCCATTTGTATTAACTTGTATGATAAGAAGTAACCTTACAACCTTGACGCCTTGATGTTTGTACGGGTTCTTCCAGGGTCCTGAACAGTCGTTTCCCTTGGTTTGACAAGCCTTCACCTCTCTGAACTAGCATAAAACTATGGACATGAGTATGTAATCATTCTCATGTCAATGATGCCAAGTAAAGAGAGTATGATTCTTCAGCAATTCACCTCAAAACAACCAAGTTCTAAGTACATTTGAGACTGAAACATGATCTCAATTTATAGAAGAACGGAGGAGGTTTCAGTTCCATAAAGAGGGGGATAAATTCCTCTCATAAAGGGATTTTAGCTCCAAAAACCAAGGGATAGCTCCATTAATGAAGCGATAGAAGTTCATGAATGAAGGGGCGAAGCTCGACCTAATAACGCTTCTAGAAGCCTCCAGCTGGGAGAATATTCAACTAGCTGGGCTTCTAGAACTTATTTTTTCTTTTATTTACCTTTTATGGGGATCCGCAATTTTAATGAGAAAAACGTGCGGGATGTGCCGCAGGTTTTAGAGAAATAAACCACGGTACCGCAAGCAATGACTAGGAAAAGTGTGGAGTTAGGATTTTAGGATTCTAATGAACTTTTCTCCCAATTTCAAGACTTGGTTTAGGAACTTTATGATTTTGGACCTTTAAGGGAGCATTATATAGGTAATGATGAACCCATAGACAGCTAAATGTCATGGTGAAAAATTTTAGTGTAACAGATTGCCCCCTAAAGCACGAAGTTTGAAGTAGTTCTAAAGAGTGAAGTGATTTATCATTCTAAGGATTGGGCTACAGGCGTACCAGTTGAAACCTATGAAAACATTCAATGAAAACATATATATGTATATCATCGTTGAGGTAGGCATTCCCATACTCAGATAAAAACTAACTACATGTTCTGATACAGAAATTATTTTAGAATTACATTAATAGTAGACACAGCATGGACGCAGCCATCTGTCATAAGTAATATAATGTATCATGAATAATAAAACTCCTCACAGCCTGGATAGTGGAAACTAGATCCAGGGTCTTGATTTCTGCTTCCCGAACTAGTAAAATTCTATCCATGCGATTGATTGTGTCGAAGTCGAACATGGTAGAAACCACTTGATTACCAGTCAATGATGTGAACTATTAACAAGTGTGAGAGAAACCACCAATAATGATAATGGCTCTCAAAGTACTTAGTACAATCCATGAAATGTGAATATATGAACTGAAGTCGAACATTTCACAGAATCATTCGATCTAAGGTCAATGATGCAACATGTCGTCGAAGGCGAGAAACCTGCCATTAGGCATGCAGATCTCAAGGTACTAATAGGATTCTAGATCAACTTTCTAGATGATGAGTTGTCGTCGATAGAGAGTGACCCGTCGTAGGAAAGCCCACGACACGAAACCATATGTTTTGAAGAAACATTTGCAAGGACTGACTCAGGGATGGTCAATGCGAATGGAGACAATTGTTTTCAATGAATGGTTTATTTGAACTGTTCTCTTGAACACATAATGACACTGCAGATGGTTTGGTAACAATTGACTTAAAGCTAATACCCAGAAATCGACTGAAGACTTTCAAATGTGGTTTGATTAACTATTGGCCAAAGTATTTTCCCAACCCAGGTGTGAGTGTGAAAAAAGTGTCGTGTTCAAGAGTGGTATACAATTTTTTGAAACAAAGTGTGAAAACTGGATTCATTTTCTCTCTTTTCCCCCACCATTTCTGGTAAGTACCTCTTTATTTTTGACAAGCTTGAGGAGGATAACATTTGCTTGTTGTGTAAGCTCATCCTTCGGATGAGTCCAACATAGTATTAAATCGAACCCTAAGAAGGAGTAGTTCGTTCCTGTTTGTAATTTATAGGTCCTTTACTGTTAAGTCTTAACGAGTCCAGTATAGGTGAAACTCGGTGTTTTTCAGTTTTAGGGAGTCAAAATAAAAACTTAAGAAAACTCCGTGGGTGTTATTTTTCGTAAATTCAGTCTCTCAAGCCCGAAAAAGGATAAAATAATGCATGAGATAACTCTATTGACCATGATCAGTCAATGTATACATTTTTCGTAAATATTCCATTTTAGTTCGGAAAAGGGGTAAACTTATACTGAAGGAACGACTTTCATTTCCTTTAACGAGTTAGAATAATCAAGTACTTGGCAAAATTTTCATATTTAGAGAGTCTGAAGAGGGCTTAAAAGAGAACTCCAGGGTTTCATTTTTTCGTAGTTTTCAAGAGTCCGAAAAAGTGATAAAAGTGTACTCATCATCAAAATAATCCTTTTCACCTGAAAAACCCGTTTATGCACATAAACTCAAAAAATTAAACATATCTCTTTCCAATAAGTAAAAACTTTTGAAAAATAACTTTTTAAAGTGGAAAATAAATAAAATAATATTGTATTCTTTCAAAAAATATTTTTAAAAGTAGTTCAACAGAGTCATTTTCACCTTTTGTATTTAGAGTTGAAAGTTGAGAGCTCTTGGCAAAAAACATTCCAGAGGTGATAACGGGAGAACCAACTGCTCAAATCGAAAATCGTCGAATCTAGGTAATCCACAACACTCGTCTCTTCATTTTCATCCATTTGAATTCTCTTTTTTGGTTTTTAAAATCATTTTTTAGGGGAAAAAAGGTTCAAAATTTCACCCTCGGGGGTCCGCGGGTCATCCATTGCTTACCTGTAGACCCCAATAATTTTCCTAAGGGAAAATTATCAGGCTACCGCAGTTTTTATGAAGGATGTGTGCGGGGGTCCACACTGTCCCTATATAAAAACTGCAGAGGCACCGTGAGAAAAGGAAATTTATTAAATTCTCTCAAAAATGGTTAAAAATTTTCACTCTAAAGGCTTCTAACCTTCAAATGCGTCCATTTGTAGATCATTACACAATGTTGGAGTGGAGAGAACGCAAGCACGAAGAGGTAGATGATGTGGCCATGAATAATCCGGCCACAATGCGTGTGTTGAGGAATTGTGGATTGTACAAATTCTGGGCAATTCAGGGCATGAGGGCACAGGTAGAGCTAATGACTTTGCTGGTGAATAAATGGGACATCCAAGAACAATGTTTTATCATCGGTGATCACAAGCTAGAACTTGAGCTTGAAGACATTTACTTCCTCACTGGTTTATCCAAAAGAGGTGAACATATCTCTTTGATTAGAGCTAGGCAAGGTGGCCTACCTATTACTAGCTATAAACAAGAGTTCTGCAATGAAAAATTTGATCCCAAAGACAACCATCTAGATATAAAAACTATTATACGTCTTGATCTTAAATTCATTGCATTCACCGTGACCAGATTATGTGGGAACGCAGCTCCACATGTGACTACCAAGTCACAAATGCAGACAACTGTCGAATGCTACAGAGGCACTATCTTCAATTGGTGTGAAGGGGTATTGGCCAATATGAAAGGCCAATTGACCAGAGCAAAAAACTCAAAGTTGAAAAACTTTGGGTATGGTGCTATCTTGGTTTCTTTTGCTTTGGAGAGGATTTCGTCTCTCGCCCCTTAGCTGATTTCTATTGATCATAGTGAACCTAGAGAGCCTCGCATGGTACGCTGGGTTGTACTGATGTCTCGCCATGGTGACGATGGTTGTGTGGTAGTTCGATTCACACCAACATATTTTCATTGTCTTATGAACCAAATCTTTGCTATTGAGGATTTCCCGTATGCAGGCATAGATTTCCGAAATGATCCCGAGATGTCCTTACCTCCAGGGGCACAATGGGATGAATCAGGTAAATGAATCATTTTGATATGTTTTAATTCTAATTTTTATTTTGTTTTTGATCGTCCAATACTGATAACAAAATTTTAAATGTAGATGTTGGTCCACGAAGACCAACCACTCTCCGTCGCTTCGAAAGGAAGCCAACAGAGCCTGTTGCATAGCCACAAAACTAGGCAGCAGAAATTCTTACTGACTTAGAGCACACTCTGGAGAGGTTGACTAGAGATATCCAGAGACATTGATGGATGATATTCCTCTTCGTCTCCAGAGGCACGTGCTGGTGTTCCTGGCCAGTTTAGGAGATTCCTACATAGGGTGGCGCGGGTGATAGTTTACTATCATGATCATCACCACGGATAGTGGATGATCATCCCGGACTATTGTATTTTGTTTTTTGTATCACTATTTTTCAGATCATGAGGTTTTTTAAACCTATGATCGCAGACGATGTAATATTTTTGAAAACACAAACTCCTATCTATGATATTACTACTTTCTCTGGCTATCTTTTTCAACACATATTGAATGTTGTTTTGGTTTACTGTTTTAATGCTGCATATGTCTATTTATAACATTATTAGCTAATGCATCAGCTAATGTATTTAAATTTCTTAGAATGTGTTTATATTCGATGTAATCAAATTACCTTTCCAAGAGACAAACCTTCAAAAATAATCTCAATAACATTGGATTTTTAATTGCGTATGTCCTGTTTAATTGTAATACAATGAGTTTTGAATCTAGCCTTATGATTAAACGTCGAATGCCAATTGAAAAGAAACCAGATAATAACTCAATCACTACGCTATATTCTGCAACATTATTCGTTGTTTGACCAAGGCTCACCCCATGCATAGAAACTAACTCATCAGTGGCTGAATAAATAACCCAAGCTGCAAAAGAAATATTTCGTGTACTACGACAGGCACCATCAACAAAACCAATGTACCTTTGAAGGGATGTCAACATCTGCAATACTAAGAGTAATCAAGATAAGCAGTGATAGTAGGAAAAGCAAACTTAAACTAGACACACTCATCTAATCTAAGGTATTTAAGCTAGAAAAACAACTAAAGTACAAGTAAGATCTTCACACAAGAATCAAGCATAATATCTCTTCAGATAAAGTCCATTTCTGGGCTTATCTAAAGAGACCCCGTCATAATCAGCCAATTCATAAGCCCCTTTTGCAAGCACTCGCTTGACAATATAAGGACGATGCCACATTGGTTCAAATTTCCCAGCTCCTAGCTTATCGTTAGCTTGATCATATACCAAGACTAGGTCACCTTCTGAAAAAACACGAGGTGTAATACTTCCGTCATATTGAGCTTTAACACGTTTTTTATGAGCTTCGGCTGCTAATGCAACGGTGCACCGAGTCTCATCTAATTGTGCTAAGTACAAGAAGTGTTTTTCCTCTTCAGAGGTAGCTGGTAGTAACTTTATGGCTAATTGGAGTGATGGTATTTCGCATTCAATAGGTAACACAGCTTCTAAACCATAAACCAGTTGAAAAGGGGTGAACTCTGTTGCAGTTCTTGCTGAGATTCAGTATGCCCAAAGAGCTGAAAAAAGCATGGTATGCCAATTCGATTTATGAATTCCTATTATCCTTTTAATCATTATGGTTAAAACTTTATTAACAGCTTCAACCTGACCATTAGCCTGCGGGTAATATAGAGTAGAATTATCATGGTGCAGGCCAAGTTGGTCGGAAAGTTCGGTCATCATAATGTTTTGAAAATGACTCCCATGGTCAGTGATAATAGCTTGGGGTACACCGAAACGAGTAATTACATGATTGAATACAAACGTAGCTGCAGTTTTTCCATCTTCCGCAAATATAGGCATCGCCTCGGCACATTTGGTAAAATAATCTACTGCGAGAATAATATACCCATGCCCCCCAACCGAGTGAGGATTACATGTAATGAAATCAATGCCCCATTTTCCAAAAGGATCGACAGAAATTATGGGGTGAAGAGGAGCTGGTGGTGCACACGTCTTTTGATCAAATATCTGACAATTATGGCATTTTCAGACCGCAAGAATGCAATCTTTGAATAATGATGGCCAAAAATAACCAACGCGCAGTATCTTTTGGGTTGTGGCATACCCAAACATATGACCACCACACGCTCCAAAGTGGCAGTCATTCAAAACTCTTTTAGCCTCTTCATGGGTTAAACATAGTCGAAATACAGAATCCGTACCACGATGATCAAGTGTGTCTCCAACAATATTGTATTGTTGGGATTGGTAACGGATCTTTCGTCGATGTGAACGTTAAAGTTTAGGCCGAAAGGTTTAGGTTTGGAGATAAATTATGATATCTCCATACCATGGATCTGACGTACTGATAAGAAACAAATATTCATCAGCAATCGGATGCTCTACCACAGTTTCCGTTTCAGTATTTGGGAAGTCACACATAAGTTCAAAAAACACCAATGATTTCTTTGATTTGGATTTTTCAAATTCTAAATCAAACTCCTGAAGGATAACAATCCATTTAGAGTATTTTCCCCTGAGTAATTGTTTAGTCAAAATATACATCATCAAGTTACAATTAGAGATCACAGTTGTTTTTCGTAACAAAATGTAATGACGAAATATCTGGACAGCTTTAACTGCTGCCAAGGCCAATTTCTCCACATGTGAATATGTAATGTCAGTGGGATTTAGATCCCGACTGAGATAGTAAATCACATGTTCATTGTGGAATTAATCCTCTTGAACTAATACCATTCCAATGGTGGAATCAGAGGCTGCTAGGTATAAAAAGTAATCCTGGTTGTAATTTGGTGGATGAAGTAATGGTGCATGGGTCAACACATGTTTCAAAGCATCAAAATATCGATCAGAGATCTCGTCCCAAATAAAAGGAACATTCTTTTTCAACAACCTGGTAAAACCTTTTGTTAATTCAGCATAGTTCTGGATAAATCTACGCAAAAATTTTGTTTTTCCATGCAAACTTTGGAGTTGGCGAAGTGTGGAAGGAGGAGGTAAATTGATAATATCCTCAACCTTCGATGGCACGAATGCCTGATTTGGAAACAAAAAATCCCAGTAATCTTCCAGATTGCACACAGAAAACACATTTGTGGGGATTCAACCGAATCTTATAATGCCTACATCTCATAAAAATTGCTCTTAAATGTGTAGGATGATCTTCCCTGTGCAATGAATGAGCAGTTAAATCATCAAGATAGGGTTGCAAAATGTGTTTAATGTCATGAAAAGCATAAGGCATTGCCCTTTGAAAAGTTGCACCAACATTCTTTAATCCCAAGGGGAGTTTACAATAAGCGAAAGTTCTCCAAGGAAAAATGAATGATGTTTTTGGTTGATCAGCAGGGAGTATGTTTATTTGATTGTACCCAGAAAATCCATCCATAAATGAATACATTTCATTTCCGGCACAGTCATCAATGATTTGGACAATATAGGGAGTTGGATAATTGTCCTTAGGACAAGCTTTGTTAATATCCCTATAATCGACACATACTCTTATAGTCCCTTGTTTTTTAGTCACAGGACTCAACGGGATTAGATAAATAAAACCTGCTTTCAATAATTTCTAAACTTCAGCTTTAATAGCAGCAACTTTTCGTGGATGTATCGGACATAATTTTTGCCTGATAGGTTTAGCATCCGGGTAAGTTTTTATTTCATGAACTACAATCTTGGGATCAATTCCTGGCATTTCTTCATAAGACCAGGCAAATATGTCACGAAATTCTGGAAATAGGGCTTTATATGTAGTAATTTCATCTAACGTACAAGAAGCACCTAAATGAATGTTTTCAATAACTCCTGGTTTAACTGATATGTGAATGGGAACCATGGAAGAAATATTTCCCAAGTTAACTTCAGAATCCGAATTTGTAATCAATATTGGACTATGGGGTTCCTTGACATAGTCAATTGTAAAAATAGATGAAAATTTATTTTCAAATCGATCAAGCTCAGGTAAAAATGATGACCTATGATGGAGATCATCCCATGGTAATTCATCTATGGACAACAACTCTCGAATGTTTTCATCAGTATAAAACACTTGATGAAAAGGATCAGGAATTGATGTTATTGCTGAGGTTGATGGTGAAAATGATTCTTCATGGGTCACATTCACTGGATCAGAATCAATTTATGGTGGATTGGAAAATGACTGTACTGTTTGATATGCTAACTCAAAAGGACTCAAAGGCATCGCATCATTGAAAGAATCCAGTTCTGACTCTAAAGGCATTATCCAAGGGTCATCAAATGGAATAGTGCTTGATGTAATCATATTGATATTAGAAATAGTACGCGGTACATTAGGTGGAGGCATAGAAAAAGTTCCCATTAAGGCGGAATATTTGATTAAACCTACTCCAACATCCTCATAAGATATATTCGATTTACCAACATGTTGAATACTATCTGTAGAAGTTGGGTCAGACAAATAATATGAGAGCTGATTGATTTTCACAATCTTTCCTTGATGAGGAAACATGATTAATCGAAAGACGGATGACACGACAGTAGTCATAGCATAAGACCAACTTCAACCCAGGAGAAGGTTGTAATCTAGAGGGGCATCAACGACTTCCACATCTAAATTAATAGTTTTTCTTTCGACCTCTATAGGTAGATCGTGCAAAATTCCATAAGGATGGAATCCTCTTCCGTCAAAAGCTTTGAGGATTTTTGAAGATTGGTTAAGTGTTGGAGAACCGAGTGATTTCCAACATTTTAACGACATAATACACGTAGATGCACCTTCATTAATTACAATACGAAAGCAACGTCTATTTTTTACTGGTACTGGAATCTGAAAATCCATTTGATGAGGGAGGCGTGGTGTAAAATTTTCTAAATTGAAGACCATGAGGTTCAAATCCTGAAGATCTACAACTCTAATAGCTGATAAGAGTAATTTCCTTTGTGCCGGAAATGATTGCAGCACTTCTAAGGCCGACATTGTTGAAGGAGATATGGCTAAATCCTCAACAATATTGTAGTTCTAAGCAGCTCTCGCATGTGGATTGAAAGCTGATTTCCGAAGTACACCTTTAGCAAGTGGTTTAATTACTAGATCAGGATTGGGTTTCTCGATGTGAAGTGGATCAGAAACCGAAGGAGATGTAGTTGGTGCCGAATTAGAATTTTCTACTTCTTTACTAGGAACAGGATTTTTACTTCCATTGTCTTGCGATCAAGTCGCAACCATTACTTGAGACATCATCAAAATATCTGTTGATGTATTAGAAGAAGATCCAATCATTTTTCTATCTTGAACAGGAAAAGGATCCTTCAATACAGTGGGTGTGGGTGAAACTTTGACAAACTTAGATACCTCAGACCTATGTGGACATTCCTTAGTGAAATGATCCTTGTCACAGATAAGATAAGGATAACAAGGTTTTCGTTTATCATTAGTCGGCTCATTTTCTCAGTTTTTTCCTTGGGAGATGAAGTCTTTTTTCTTTTATTCTTCCTTTTCTTCTTATTGCTAGATTTTGACTTAGTTGTAGATGAATATACAATGTGAATATCGGCAGAAGTTTCTAGGGAAGAATCTCCTTTTGGTGAATTGGGTAAATTTATTATAGGAGAATTAATCTTGGAAGATTTCTTCTTACTCTTAGTAGTACTAACTAAACCGATTACACCATCCGCGGCATGAGACCCTGAAGGAATTGTTGTTATCTGACCGGGACGGGGTAAATCTGGAATTTTCTCATACAAAGTACCTGACTGTGTATATACCAAGTCAAGATACTGAGCTTGTGCAATAACTTGTTCTTCTGTAACAACTCCTCCTTTACCTACATCTTCAGTGATTTTTGGTAGTAATGATTTTATAAACCATTCTACCAATATTTGATCTGGAATAAAAACTTTCACCAAATGTCTTCTACATCTCCATTCATGTATATGATCTGATATATACGTAGACTTAGATTGTTTTAGTGAAGTTAGCAATTCTGTGCCATTGCCGTATCTGACTGACAACTGAAAATGAGTTAATAAGGTAGTTGCTAAGGCATTGAAATTGTTAAAAGAGCCTCGTGGCAATTAAATGTACCATTTGGCACCTAATCCTATCAACATTCTCTGAAAAAATCTTAATCGAATCGAATCGTCAATTAAAGAGTTGGATGCACACCAGAGGTGGTAAGTCATGACATGGTTAGAAGGGTCCTCTCCTGGTTTTCCTTCAAACTTTGGGATATCACTCGGCAACTTATTTGGCATTGGCGGCCAATATGGATGATAATATATGGGATCGTTCATAAGGCGCGACAAATCAGGTAAATCCAAATTCGTTATGAATGGCAACCGACAGTTAGGGTCCTACTGATAACCTTGTGAAACTATACCAGTTCCAGGAGGAGGATATACAGGACATCCTAGAATAGCCTGTGCATTTCGAATCAGAATTCCCCCTGGATAACCAAGAATAACTAGACCATACTGAGGTTGAAAATGCATTTGATATGTATACCCAGGATACGGTTGTTGCTGGTAAACTAGATTCTTTGAAACATGTCCATATTGATATTGCCCTTGATACGGTTGATAAGTAAACTGAGGTTGACTTGTTATAATTGTACTTGTACCAGGTTGTCCTGTAGGCATCTGAACGGTATTCTGAACTGTAGGTCCAAGCTACGGAGTAGAAACTTGAGGAATTTGTACTGATATTTGCGAGGCATTAGTAATAGGAGTTGTAGACACTCCAGGAATAGGCATGGTAGCTTAAACAAAAGTTGGAGTAGCAGTTTGTGGTGGAGTTCTAGGTGTACTTGGACCAGGCTGTTGAACTGTACCAGATGTAGGTACCTGAATAGTAGGTTGAACAGGTTGGACAGGTTGTTGGATGTGAGTATGACCAATCAGTTGCCTAGGTTGATAATAAGGTACTTGCACATTTGACTGCAAATTCTGTTGAACTTGGGATGGATCCCACACCATATTTACTCCGAGATATGAGTGTCCCATTGAAGGTTGTACATAAGAAGGACCATAACCAGGTTGAACATATGGCTGGTAATTAGCTGGATAATTTCCACCTCCTTCTAACAATTGTTGTTATGGGTAGAACTGTTGTCCTAAAGGAGGTTGTGGACCCTGAGTTGGATACTGGCCTTGGGGTTGATGTTGACCTTAGGGTATGTACTGACCTTGAGGCGTGTACTATCCTTGGGGTTGATATTGTCCCTGAGGTATGTACTGACCTTGAGGTTGTCCTCCAAACTGTAAATTACTAATTTTAGGTTGCCCCCCAGGCTGTAAATTACTAACTTGAGGTTGCCCCCCAGGCTATAAATTACTACCTTGAGGGCTAGGGTTTGGAATGTTTCCAGACATCATATAAACTTGTTCACTATTCAAAGTTCTGGTATTTGATTCATTTGGACCAGATGATGGTATACGTTTATCGGGAATAGGAGATGCTCCTGAGAATGTGCCAGAGAGTGACTCGTATCCTACAAGAACAGACGGACCACCATAAAAATATGTTTCTGGAGATTCAAAAAACATGGATGACTCACCAGAAATGTTTAATGGATGTCTATAACCTCTTGGTGTAGAAGGAAAAGGAATTCGGGGTGGAAAATAATTCAGACCAACATTCTATAGAAAGTCTGTCAATGAAGAATACCAAGCATCTTGTCTAAAAGGACTATAAAAAATCGATTCACGTTCTCTAAGATTTAAAGATTCCTGAGCTGAAGGAAGAACAACTTCCTCTTCAGTGTCAGTAACTTCTTCAATACTAATGAGACCAGGAGGAAGATCTTCTTTGATTCGGTTCTTCACTCTAGGTGAATCAGGACTACCAGGGGTTGGAGTAACGAATTCTAAAGTAGGTTCAAATTCAGCAGGTTCAATTTCTGGCTCAGAAATTTCAGGTTCAGTAGATGATAATTCACTTGTTGTAGAAGCAATTTCAGCTAGTTTGGAAATTGAAAGTTTATGAGGAGTATACTCTGCTATTTGTGGTTGATCTACTTCGTAATTAGGATGGATAATTATGGATGTTTCTTCCTGTTCTGTTGATCCAGTCCCACATGTTTGTCCTTTTTCATATTTAATTCTTTCTAATTGGATTGGTGTATATTCAGGGGGTTTTCCCTGAATTCTACGTGATTGTCTCGGTAATTCAGCCACGATTAAAAATTTTAATCACACGCAATCAAAGAAAATTTCAATTAAAAAAAAAAAAAAAAAAATCCTAAAGTCTCTAAGGAAACAACCAAATTGATCATACGCCTACAAAATCTAAGAGATCAATCCACACACAAACAGTAGATTCCCGCACTAAAAACACTAGTTGTAGATGAAATCCAACATCATAGAATTTTAATGCAGAAATGGCGATTGGAACAGTTACCCCGACAACCTGCTTAATGAAACAGACTGGTGCAAGTTTCTCCACTTAAACCATATCAAGTGAAGATAACCCTCCGAAGAGTCCAAGTGAGTCTAGTCGACGTTTTCTCTAGGTACAGTGGGACCTTCCCTCCACCATCACCTTGGGAAAGAATCCTAAATTTTATGGCCACTAAGGTCACCAACATGAACACATATACCTGGGGGGACAGTCTACGATCCGATATACACGCAAGGGCATAGTAACAAGCTCAATCCACTTGAAGGCTCCTCGACATAATCCAAGGTTTACCGACAAGTGACCCCAGGCTCCTCGACAATGGTCTATCTGAGGTTTACTGTTTGTAATACGTGCACATTTGCTATCGTTCCCAATGAGATAGGTATGATTACCTCACTGGTTTGGATATGATCTCATGCTTGACTCCTTTAGGAGGAGATTCCTAGAGAATACATGCTGCAATTGGATTTTCCTACTGCAAGATTGACTACTTTTTTGTTTTAACTGCCTTGGAAAGTTAACTACAACCTATTCCAAGACACTAGCCTAAGCTATGTTGGTGGAAAAGAGCCCTAGAAAATATAAAATTTCTAGATTGATTTTAATTAAGTGTTACTTTTAGTTCGGTTGTTTCTTAGGTCAAAAGGTATGGAAGTGAAACTTCGATGATATGTAATGACTAGACTCAAAAATATCCTAAAATGCATCTATATGAGAAGCAACTCATTTCTTGTTAATGAAACCTATTTAGAGGAAAGAGTTGAGAGATTTCAATAACTTTCAAAATATCAATTCTTTCTTTGATAAACAAGAAACTTTGAAAAGAAGACTATTTTGGAGAACTCAATTTCACAGAAGAAAGATCTTTTGCTCAAAATGAAATTCCTTATAACATTCATATCAGAAACGAGAATCAAACTTCTTCCAAAAGAAAGCTAAAAACTCTTAAAATCATAAAATTAAAAACTAAAAGAAAACTCTAATCTTGAACTCTATCTAAAAAAATTTGAGGATGTTTATGCTCAGTTTGTAATCTAACCAAGAAATTTTTGCTTATCTCAGCAAGAAATCAAAGACATCCAATAATGGTTTTAAAATTAAATTCAGACCTTGTGAAGCTAAAAGGTTTTCTAAGTTTGCATATGAAAATAAAATCGAATTTTCATAAGAGTAATATTTGCATCAAGTTCAATGGCTCAACAGGAAAATGATGACATACCAATTAGCTGAGGTATATAAAATTTTCTTATCCAGAGCAACAGGAAGACAAGGCAAACACTCACTCATAAAATGCAAACTAGCTGAAAAGATCACTTCAAACACAGGAATTGTTGTAAGAAACTCACACAGAGGTCTTTGACAGTCAAGACAAATTGGGGTAATATCAAAGAATCAAGAAATTAGATTCCAAAAAACAAAATATTTTATTTTTTCAAAAAATTTCCAGAAATCCGCAATTTTTAATGGAGCAAAGTGTGGTACCGCACTATACTATACTAAAATCTGCGGAGTCTACCACTCTGTTTTTAAACAAAAAGTGCGGAAGACAGGAAAAATACAAAAAAAATAAAAGTACAGATTTACAATCAAGGATCCTATTGAGTCTTATACCCAACCCAGTTTTGAGCTAATCAAAATCAAAGAAATCTCAAAGAAATCTTTCAAAATTCAAACTAAAAAAAAAACTAAGTTCAAATTTTCCCCAGTGGAGTCACCATTTTGTTACACGGATTAATCCTTCTTGCGGACAAGAACGATCTCCCTAGTATCTTAAGGATATCTAGAAACAAACAAACAAATGTAAACCATTTTCTCTAAGCTATTATGATTCAGAATTATTAATTAACTACATATGGAGAGATGCTCCTACCTGAAATCCAACGCTTATTTTGATCTTCAATCTAGTCGCTCTAGAAGATATCGATCCAGCATGTAAGATCTGCGATCAAAGACAAGTAAAAGGATAAAAAGCACCTGCAAGATATAATAATTCAGAATCAATAATCTATCTCAGTGATCAAGGAATCCAAGAATTAAATTACTCAAATAAATACATGAACAACTTAATGAGAAAATAGAATCCATTCGTATTAACTTGTATGATAAGAAGTAACCTTACAACATTGACGCCTTGATGTTTGTACATGTTCTTCTAGGGTCCTGAACAGTCGTTTCCCTCGGTTTGACAAGCCTTCGCCTCTCTGAACTAGCATAAAACTATGGACATGAGTATGTGATTATTCTCATGTCAATGATGCCAAGTAAAGAGAGTATGATTTCTTCAACGATTCACCTCAAAACAACCAAGTTCTAAGTACCTTTGAGACTGAAACATTATCTAAATTTATAGAAGAAGGAAGGAGGTTTCAGTTCCATAAAGAGGGGGATAAAGTCCTCTCGTAAAGGGATTTTAGCTCCAAAAACCAAGGGATAGCTCCAGTAATGAAGGGATAGAGGTTCATGAATGAAGGGGCGAAGCTCGACCTAATAACGCTTCTAAAAGCCTCCAGCTGGGAGAATATTCGACCAGTTGGGCTTCTAGAACTTACTTTTTCTTTTATTTTACCTTTTACGGGGATCTACAGTTTTAATGAGCAGAACGTGCGGGATTTGCCGCAGGTTTTAGAGCAATAAACCGCGGTACCGCAGGAAATGACTAGGAAAAACGCAGAGTTAGGCTCTTAGGATTTTAATGAGCTTTTCTCCCAATTTCAAGACTTGGTTTAGGAACTTTGATTTTGGACCTTTAAGGGAGCAATATATAGGTAATGATGAACCCATAGACAGCTAAATGTCATGGTGACAACTTTAGTGTAACACAAGAGATCAAGGATACACAGATAAGGGATCTGAATTTACAGTGTTTGAATAGGATATATGGGCCCAAAATTGAAATGCACAATTGTGAGAGCTCGGAAAATAATAAATAATAAAGATGCATTTTAGCATTGTTATTAGCCAACTAGTGACTGTCAATGAAGAGTCAGCTCTCAGATGTTACAACCAACAACCTGGAAATATCAGTTTTTGCTCCATCAATATGAACATACTATAAAATAAAAATTAGGGTTTGGCGAGGCATGTGTAATGTAATAATTCACCACTGCAAATTGGAATCGTGAGATCAACTATCAAATTTAAAACAAAAAATGATGGGCTTCAATTGCAGTGGACCAATTGCAATACTGTGATAAATTCAAGAGGTAGCTAATGAGAAATTAAACTGGGTTTAATTCTATAAACCCAGTTTGAGTCTAAATTCTCATCATTACATGCATTTTATAGGTTCTCGAAGATCAAAAACTTATGCGTGAAAGGGTTCTTCATTTGAGTGGTAGTGATGGAGCAACAAGGATGAAAATGGCACTATCAAGTGCACGAGCTAAATTTATGGAATCAAAGGAAAATGGGGCTCTACCAATGTCTCCTTTTTACCCTGTGTTGTGCATATCAGCCCCCCTATTTAAATTTTGGCCACCAATTTCCTTTGGGTTTTTTTAAAACATCTTTCGCGGCCAAAGTCCTCCATGTTCGGTCTACCGTTACTCTTTCCGCCCGAAAAATACACTGTGCAAAGGTTGAAATCCACGTTTATAAAACATATCGGGCCTAGCCCACACAGCCGAGCACCTTTTGCTTGAATTCCCATATGACCTGAGTGGAAGAACCGCGCGCCTGACCGAGAAAGAGCTTGTCACCTCATGTTTCCGGGCCAAATCATAGCCGTCCGATCCAATTGCAGATCTACGGCCCGCAATCAATGCAATAATGGTGGCCCCCGCGTCCGTATCCCACCGCAGAAAACCAGCGGTTAATTCCGCACCACCTCCACCAAGCCGGCGGTTTTCAACCAAATGCCAACGATTCCACAAATCGCATGCCGCGTGTCCCTGAGTACGGCATTAAAGGTTAAAGGTTGTACAATGGCCGGGCAGCGGAATTCACCCGCGCCGTTGGATCTGTCGACCTCCATCCAACGGCGGATATCCTCCAAAGCTGCTCGTGCATTAGCCCATGTCTGTTGTGTCCTGTGGCCCACCATTACGTCGCCCCCGCGCCTTCAAGCCGTTGATCTGGTTTCAAAATCCGACGGTCTAAGACGCGTTCTCCTCCGCCTGTTGACCACACGTCTCCACGTCACCCTTTTCATCGACATTTGTTGTACTTTCATCCACGTCTTCTGTTCTCCCTGGTTTTACGTACACCCATGTGTCAATATTCCCGCGTGGTCATGGCATCTTCCCCTGCCGTATATATATATGTGTGTGTGTGTGTGTGTGTGTTTTTGTTCGTATTCATTGTTTTATTCAGTCATCACGTTCCAACTGTTTTACGTGGAAAATCTACATTCCGTCTGTTTATCAAAGCCCCCATCGTATTTTCTCCACCACCCTGCACGTTCTTATCATTCCGCCATGTCCTCACCACCATTATCGTCGACACCTCCCCGTCCATCACACTTGTACCTGGTTTTTCTAATGTATTGGTGGATTTTGCAGGGTTTCAACAAACGGAAAGATGTTTTAGTTCACAGTCTTGGCTGTAGCGATAAAGCATCTCAGAAGGCAATTCAATTGAAGCTATCATTATGAAGAAGGGTCCTGAAAGCCGCCATGATAAGACATCCATCGCAGGAGCAGGATTTAAAACCTTTCGAACTCTCCAAGGACAATTTAAAGATGACGGTTAGCATATGGGGATATAAATTTTCCTGCATAGAACATCAGCAAAGAATCAAAGACTTCAACAACCGCATTGAAGATTATGAGCTCATATCTGGTGTTAAAAGACAAGGGTATCGGACTAGAGATTTTCTAGATCAAGCTGAGGGTACAATACATTAAAAATCATACCCCACAGATTATATTTCAGCTGATTTTCTTCTTAGGAAATTACAGAAGGTTCATGAAGATTTTCTCTTATGCCGTGTCTCTGAAGAGATCTTCTTCCCAGTTCATTTATTCTTGCAAGAAACCTCAGGGTTTTATGGTAGCAGATTTTTCCTCTTTCCGCAAAAGGCATAACATTGTATATTTTATTATTTGTGTCTTGTTCAGGAGGAGATTTTCCTCCTTAGAATTTATTTCTGGAGGTAAATTGTAAAGTACGGTCATTTATAGTTAGTCATTCACAGTGTGGGCGCGAATGTTTTCCGCCATTTTGTTCAAATCAAGTCATTAAATGTACTCCATCTACCTCCTTCTCTATAATTCTCTATCTTTTCTATAAAAACCAGGAAATAAGACATTAGAAGGGTTCCAGATTTCTATCAGCAAACTGTGCAGTGAAAAGGATTTTGTATACATTTTGTAGCACTTCTGTATGAAGGTTCAAAGCCTATAGGGTCTCAGTGAGGAGGAGTTATAACTCTAATGAGGATTCTGGTCTTTGGTATCTCACAGTATGTAATTTTCTCATATGTGTTAATACAATATCTCATTTCATGCTATTTATCTTCTTGTATCATGCTCTAGAATGCGAGTGGCTCACTAATCTTGAGTAAGGATTCATCCTAGTTGATGCCCATACTGGGGTTAGTCAAGCGCTTTAAATAGGCCTAGTCGTGATATATTGTTCCATGTTCATCTCATCCATATTTGCTGCTATATTAGTTACTTGAGGAGGGTGCTTTTAAAATGCCATTGTCATATATGGATTCTTAGTTAAATAAGCCCATATGTGATTCTGTTGTGTATCTGGGTATCAGTCTCATGTTAGCTAATATCTTCTTCATGTTTCCTCACTGCATCCATTTTCTGATATTTGATTTATGTGATATATTAATTGAACTGGCCCTCTTTACAGTAAGCTGTCTCTTAACTGTCTGATGCCTTTGTATTGGAGTTTTTCATGGTGTTCCTACACTATTCTTATCTTTGTATCAGCTTCTGAGAGAGATTGATCCCATTTAAACTAATTTCCTTGTTCAACAAGAGATAGTAAGTGAGCTTTTGGATTGACAACCCAAGCTATATGATGAGCTCCTTGCTATATTAAGATGTCCTAGGCACTGGTCTATGGCAACTCTAGAATGTCTCTAGGGGTGACAAAATTGTCTACAACACCCTGCATCATTTTGCCATCTCATAGTCCCTATGATGTCCAAAATAGTGATAATGGAAAACCAAAGAAGGTTTCTTGGTCATTATTTAAAAGCACTTCATAACCAGAAACTTCCTCAAGCACCAAGTCTAACTCCGGCAATAGATTGGGAGACGCACTTGAGGCAAAATTGTTAAATGAAAATGAAATTATGGTTAATGATATTCTTCATGGTAGAGGTAGATCATTAGCTAATATTCTTTGTGGAATAAATAAAGGTTCTGATAAAATTAAGGTGAGGATAATTAGAATCTGCTAAAAGGTAAGAATTGGTATTCGTTTGGATGAAGTAAGCATATAATTTAGTTCCATCACATATGTTTTGTAGGCACAGGTTAAATCGCCAAGTGGTGCCAAGGCTAGGATGGAAGGCAATACATGAATAATCATTGATGATTAGTTTCTGAAGGATTACAAGATTGTGGGCTTTTTCCATCAAGTGTTAGATTATTTCTTACATGGCACTTTTTCGAATTAAACAAGGAATTTGTTGCGACTTCACTTGGCATCTATATGTCTTCTAATTGAAAGCACCTTGACCAAACTATACAAGGAACTGCCTATATGAGGCTTTGATGCAGTTGTATTTAAACCTGAAAAACTAGAAAGTAGTTGCACGTTGCTAGATGAGGCACAGTTTGACCAACTCGGGATTGAAATTGGCTTAGTCCACTGTTCTGTAGCTCTTGTTGCTTATTGGTGCCTTTTATCTCCATGTTCAACATTTGGTTTTACATGTCAAATTCTAGCAGAATTCTCATATGCCACATCAAAAAACATTTATCAGTGCGTGAGTCCAACTACATTGTTGTATTTTAACATTTTCAAATCTGGAGATACCAATTCCGAATGTGCAACAAAGACATTCATACCTAGGGAAAATGCACTAGCTTGTAACAAGTCAACAGAGCATGGACCTTTTGAATTTGACTGGAAATTTGATTCACTTTTTGGAGTAGGATTCCATTGTCCTTATAGTCGATTGAAACATGGCTTTTCAACAAAAAATAAGGACTCTGCAGTGAAAAACCTATTACTCACGTGGAAAGATTTAGTTAAAATTGGATTATGCAAAACAGAGACAATCATTTTAGAGTTTATGTCTCCTTGGAGATGGCAATTAACTCTGAGCATAAATCCATGGGATTGCTCACCTTCATGGTTTGGAGCTGCAACACATGGAATTTCAAATACATTGGCAAATATGATTTAAATTGCTACAAAGAAAATAAGTGCATTGAAGTTTCCATTTGACTCGTTTTGGAAGGTTTATAGGAATGCTTTTGGCAAAGCCGAGAACTCTAATGAAGGCATGATCAATAGAAATTGTTGACCTCAACTGAATCAAGGAAACTTCTGCAGTGCGTTACCATGGTTTTGAAGAACAATTTCCTTGAAAATTTGATAGAAACAGTGTCAACATGAGAGAAAGTTGTAAACTTAAGATGCTTTGCAAATTATTGCATTGTATAAGTTTGACTGTACCATATTCCTTTTGTATTATAATTTAAATTCTAGCATAAACATATCTTGTGAGTTAAAGGAGATAAATGTTCATCATCATAGTCAACAAGATTCAGAGTCCGGATAAGCCCTATTAGGTGTATGGTTATTTATTTCTGTGGGTGCTAGATAGTCTTTTGGACCTTGATTCTCGTCCATTCAAAATAAACCATTCTATGGAATTCACTAAGTAATGCACAACTTGTTATTGTTGATTCTCAAAAATTCTTTCTAATGGTGAATATTGACAAGGAGTGGATGCAGTCTGCATTATTTATTTTTCCATTGAAATATTACTTTTATATTTTAAGAATACAGAATAGCAGCCATTTTTTATGTGCATCACTTACCGATTTTGATTACTTTGTGTGTTGTCTCTTTGGGATTGGTCCTGTATTCATTGGACTGAGTGTTAGACAACTATCCTAAAAAATTCAATAGTTTTTTAAAGAAGTTATAAGTATATTTAAATTTGCATACAATGAGATAATTATTTTCTTTCATCCAATTAACAAAGAAGCTCTTTATATCAAGTTGGGCATAAAAATTGGGCAACACAATAATCCAGCAAAGATAGCCCAAACCAAAGCAAGAAAATTGCAGCCATATTGATAGGACATATTTATAAAAATAATGTAACCATTGTCATATACATGGACAAACAAATGATAAGTATTTAATACTTCATCTAGAATTGTTTTTTAAAGAAGTTATAAGTATATTTAAACTTGCATACAATTACACACAGTATTTCCTTTCTTTAATCCAATTAACAAATAAGCTTTTTATATCAAGTTGGGCATAAAAAGGGGGCAACAACATAATACAAAGAGATAGCCCAAACCAAAGAAAGAAAATTGCAGCCATGTTGTTAGGACATATTTCTAAAAACAATGTAAACATTATGATATACATGGACAAAAAAATGACAAGTATTGAATACTTCATCCACAATTGTGTAAAAAATGGTTCTGATAAGTATTGAATACTTCCTCCACAATTGTGTCAAAAATGGTTGAAGTTTAATAACTCGCAAATGACAAGAGGTCAAATAGAGAGTATAAATATATAAGAGATATCTCATGTAAATGAAAGACTTATTTATATTGTAGTGCAAGATCCAAGGGGAAGTGCAGAAAGACATGCACTCTTCTAGATGAAGATTCAAGTGAATAATAAAAGAGTTAATGTTTTTTTTTTTCATAGCAGTTCTCAACTCAATCTAATTTTTACATATTTAGTTGATGGATTTGGATTGGAAACAAATGAACATCCACATTCATGTTCATTGGGTTCTTGAGAGAACATTTGAGGTTTGTTTAGAGAAGATTTGCATTTGGAGAATCATAATGCAATATAAAATTTAGTCTCATGTAAATCTTAATTTTTATAATACAATTTTACATAGATGCTATTTTTGTTAATAACGTGGAATGTCATCTAACAACACTAATTGCCATTAACCCTAAGACTATTATTTCAAATATAATCTAAACGTGGCCTTGAAAGAAAGGTTAAGAGCTATGACCTCCCACCTTTTCTCACCACTAACCTATTGTGGGACCTAAAAGTTTCCCAAATGGGGGTATTGTGATCGAAAATGGATAAATAGGAACTAAGACTCATCTTTACGGCATAAGAACTTCAGATTATTATGTTTCATATCTTAAAATTCAATAATCCCTGTAATCAATAACATGTTCATTTCATATGCTTTCCCCTTTAATGTGAGATTTTTCACCCCATAGATTGACATTGATTATGTACCTTTACATGTAGCACAATGAGAAAATTTCCTTCCATATTCACAGTACCTCCTTTCAGTGTTCCTTTGCACCTCTTGGTGCAATTGCTAGTTACTTCCTTCCTGAACATGGAGTTAGCTCATGGAATCTATATATATATATATATATATATATATAACCCTGGATGCAAATGAGGTTTACAATTCAAGAGATTTGATCTTTCTAGACGATTGATAAATTTGAGGTTAAGATGGATTCATGTGGGTATTTAGGTTTGAATGAGAAAGTGAGATGTATAAAACCTTTACACTTTCATATTATTATTTTCATATTTATAATTTAAAATAAAATTAATTAGTACTTTCTTTGAAATTTTATTTGGATCAATTAAAAAAAAATAGGATAAAAATATTTAATGTATCTTGGAATAAAAAGGATGATTACTTCTTGGTGATATATATATATATATATATATATATATATATATATATATATATATATATATATATATATATATATATATATATATAGGGTTTACAATTGAAGGTATTATCTCAAATCAAGATAGATTTATGCTTGTTTGAAAATGAGATGTATGGGAAATTTATTCATATTTGTTTACATTATGATTTTTTTATTTATAATTCAATTTTTTTTATTTTTTTGTTTGCTAAGTTGTATGAGTCTTGAGATGATTGCAGAATTAACCGTAGGCTTGAAAAAATGTCACCTAGAGGCATCTAAGCCATCAAAATCACCCGAGGATCGCACCTAGCATGGGCCACACCAACCCTTAACATGGCTAGATTTTTTCCCACAGAGTTTCGAACAAGTGACCTTCACATTGAATATAGTATCTTAAGAGTAGACCCATCACCTATGTCACTTGGACATAATCTAAAATAAAATTAATTATAATTTTTTGTCAAATTTGATATGGATTGTAAATAAATAAATAAGATAAATAAGATGAAAATATTTAATGTAGAGTAGAATAATAGAGTAGATAGTGGGAAGCCAACTCAAGCTTGATTCTGGCTTGGTTTTAAGGAGTGGGCTAATAATTATATAAATCATATTAATTTTTGGCGAGGAATCGTACACCATTCAGTGAAGATTATGGTTTTCTCTTGAGAATGGTTTCACTCTTAGCATAGTTTTAGCATATTCTAATATGTTTTTGCCAATTTTTATTTGATCCAAAATCTTAGAAAAAACTAAAATACACTTTATCTTTTTTTATCCCAATCCAACTTGAAATTAATTTTATAATAAACTTGGTTCATTACACAAGAAGCGATTTTCCAATAAAAATATTCTACAGTAAAAAGCTCAATGTTGATATTAAATATTTAGCATTTATATCATTATATTTCCGACAAGTTATATTTTTATGGTTAGACAAAGTATCACAATTATCTGCATAGATCCCTCTAGTCTAAAATTCAATTAATATATTGAACACATTTTTATGGAAAAGTTCCCTGCATATACATGAAACTCTTTTTCATAAAATTTTATATATAATTTAAAATCAAATTTACTCAAAAACACGAAGCAAGTCAAATACTACCATTAAACTTATTTGACCTCTTTTTTATATATATTTAACCATTTTAAAAATCTATTGGCACAAATTCCAATTACATAGGTTAAAAAATTAATTATAAAATATTTAAATTTATATAAAATTTAATTATTAAATATAAGTAAAATTTAATAACCTCTTACATTAAATACTAGTACAACTATATTAATAAATATGGTTGATATACGTGGATAGACTTATGTCAATCAGATGCACAACCACATTAGCCAATGTGGTTGGAAAACACTAATAAGCTTTAATAACAATAATAAAGAATTATTTTGGTAAAAAAAATTATTATAACTATAATTAATAATAATTAATTTATGTTAATTATTGTTAATTAAAATCATTAATTAATTATTGTGATATATTGGACATGATGAAGATATAGTCTTACTAAGCTTACAAAAAGAACATTAATTAGTTATTAGAATCATTTTAAATTAATTATTATTATTACACATTACTTACTATTATTATTACTTTTATTTTTAATTAAATTTAATTTCATTATTAAATAATAATAATAATAATAAATTAATATTATTATTTAATATCAGTTTATTATTATTAAAATTTAATTAATATTATATATTATTAATAACTAATTAATATTAATTAAATATAAATCATATTTAATTAATATTAATAACATTAATTAAAAATAATTTTAATAATTAATTAATAATGAAACGAAATTTAATTAAAATAAAAGTAATAATTGTAGTAAAATTGATTAATATTAATAGTATGAGTAATAACAATAATTAAATTAAAATGATATTAATATTTAATTAATAATTCTAATTATCGTAAATTAATTATTATTATTAATTATAATTATAATAATTTTTAAAATTATTACTCATTTTATTATTATTAAAATTTAATTAATATTAAATATTTTTAAAATATAATTTTTTTTTTAATGTTTAATTAAAAATCATAATAATAATAATATTTGTAATATTAATTAATAACAATAGTGATTAATGAGTAATAACAATAATTAATTTAAAATGATTTTAATAAGTAATTAATGATTTCAATTAACAATAATTAATGTAAATTTATTATTATTATTTATTATAATTATAAAAAAAAAATTAATAAAACAGTTATTCATTATTATTATTAAAGCTTATCGATGTTTTCTAACCACATTTGCTAATGTGGTTGTGCATTTTATTGACATACGCCTACCGGCTATCAAACACATTTATTAATGTGGTTGTGCTAGTAAATATTATAATCGGTAAATTAAATATGGGTAACCATGTTTGATTTTCATATTGATACAATCTTTGTCATAGTGCGATGTTTGACCATGGTTAATAATGATCGATTTTCATAGTGAGACAATATTTGTCACAATGCGACATTGGACCACGGTTGATTTTCACATTGAGACAATCTTTGTCACAATGTGACGTTGGACCATTGATGACCATGATCATAAATCCAATGAATCTAAATTAAACCCAAGGACTAATATTATTAAACCTATAAATAATAATATACCTTGCGAATAGGAACCCCTATATAAGTAAACCCAAGGGATTGATATTATACACCCAAGGGAATAATAAACCCAAGGTATTATAAACTCAAGGGAATACTATTAAACCCAAGGTATATAAACCCTAAGATAAATATTATAAAACCTAAAATAAACATGGTTGACCATGATATACGATGTTTGATGATGGTTGAAAATGGTTGACAATGGTTAACCATGGTTGATTTCATATTGAGATAATATTTGTCACAATGTGACATTCGAACATGGTTGACCATTGTTATCGCAAAATTGTACTTGATTGGCTGCTTATCAAACAACTCAGTGTAACTGTTTCAAACCACTTCTAACATAAGCTTAGCCTCTTCAGTTTGAGAGGGCTCTCTCAAGGGGGATTTATGATATTGAATAATGATATACTAGATGGCTAACTCTATGGGAAGTGTAACTTGTTTTTTATGTTTGCAGGTTGAAAAGAATGCAAGCTTGCTACCATTGGACTTATGGAGTCAACAATCAGTAGTTTCAGTGGCAAGGTTTCTTGACATGGAAGCTGAGGCAGATAGATGTCTTTAACAGAGGAAATTCACACATAAAACATAGGATAACACATTCATTTCATCACTAAAGGAAGTCAGAGCATAAACTTATTAATTCTGAGTAATAGAGATGAAATCTACTACAAGTGGTAAAAACATAAAGATATAGATCAATAAGACATTAAAAACCTCAGTGAGAATCTCAGGTCTGTCAAGAACAAAGTCACTTTGTATTACTGTTGTCAAATACATAAAAGCAGTAGTTTTGTGCAAAAAGTCTCCAACCCTTGACTACTTCAATGCTTTGTCTTTAAATAGACTTATTTACAATAAGGATGATCTGCCTAGTGGCTAGACCATCGAATTCTCCTATGACACATCACATAACTGAAATACATGACTTCTAACAGAAAGCTGACAACTACACCTTAAAGAAAACATCTCCTAATAGGACTCTAACTCCTATTTATTACATAACTCTACCTTATCTTGTGAAACAGTTACATGACAATTACAAAATAAGCATCACATGCTCGAAAGACACATAATAGAGTTCATTACCACTTTACATATTTAAAACCCTCCTAGACTTGTGGAGCATAACCCTACTTTTTAGGAATGCTTGACCCTTATCTTCAAATTTTCTTTGGCTGATGATCTGTCTTCATAGCACTCCCTTCGAGTCATAAGTATATGATGATAAGCTCCCTTGACAGGTTGGAGGAGTCCAGCTATCCAAAACTACCATTAAGATGCTCCAAAACCTTTAAAAATTGCTCGCTACGAAAATAGAACAGTTTCGTAGCGAGTTTTGGTAGCGTTGAAAAAGTGGCTTCTACACCCAATAACTTCGCTCCTTTGTTGTTACATGATGTCAATCAATATCCCTCCTTGAAAACTAAAAAAAAGTGACTTTAGAAGTAAAAAGGCTGCTACTGATTTTTTCGTAGCGTTTTCCTGGCTTTAAGCCTAGGAAACGCTACGAAACTATGTAAAAATACAGAATTTGCTTATTTCAAAATTGCCTTCACAAAATTACCTCTAGGCGAAAAATCTTGATTTTATGCACGTATTGAACCTTCTAAAGCATATTCAATCTCATCTTATGGTTCTTTTGGTGTTTCCTCCTCATTTATGATCAGTTGAGCTATGGGCTCCTCAACCACAGTCATCTTTAAACCTTTCTTTTCCAGCTCTTCATGAATCAGTTCCAGTTTTTCTTGAAGGTCTTTGACCTGGTCTCTCAGTGTCCTATTCTTGGATTGCAAGTGTAGGTTTACCTTCTATATGTGCTTTACCTCTCTTCTTAGTGGCTGAGTCCACTTTATCAGTTTTTCTGTGTTGTCCAAGGTCTTTGAGACACTTGTGACTTGATCCTCCCACATCTTCCTCATTTGTTCAAACTGCACTCTTTCAGCTCTATGTTTCTTTACCTCTTTCCTCAAGACTGATATCTCTTCACTTGCATCTTTCAATTGCTCCTTAAGGACTTCAACTTCTGACTTTTTAGTGATTTTCTCTTTTCCCTTCTTTTGTTTGATGACTAATTCTTCTTTTGCAGGTGAGGAGAGGTCTATGATGCTTGGTGGTGGCTAAGTAGTTTCACTGACCTTCTGATCCTCTTTGTTTCTTTCTAAGACCTTTCTTGCACGTATTTTCATTGGTTTTCTAGCTTGAAACATGAAACCGGCATCATCACCTGCAAATTCTAACTTCTTAGATATTTTTCCTTTCTTAAGCTTCCTTCCTCCCTCATCTATGTCTTCAGCTTGGACAATGGGAGTTTATTCAATATCAATGGCATGCAAGATGTCCTCTAAGTTACCCTTAGCCACTTTTTGGCTCCTTGTAACTCTCTTGCTGCCATTTTTGCTAATTTTTGGCTTCTGTTTTACAGGTGTAGATTTGGGTGTGTCAATCTTCTGCAAGGGCTCTGTCCCTATACTCACTGGTTCAACTTGCTCTGCCACTGTAGGTGATGAAACATATCTAGGTTTGGGAACTATTTTAGGAGTGACAGCATCTATTTCAAAACCATGGATGAACAGAAAGGATGTCCAATATCTACCTAATCTCTTCAACTCCTCTAACACCAACAACTTAATCAAACCATGATGAAATAGAGAGGTTTCATTTCCTTCTGTTTTAACTTGAACCTTATCTAACATCTTACCTAAACTTATGTATAAGTAAAAGGGTAAGTCAAGAGACCTCTTACCCACAAAATTGAGCACAAGCCTAAGGTGGTAGGAGTAGACCATGTGAAACCTCCCTTCACATGTGAAGTGCTTCTAAATGATCATCGGCAGTTTTGATTTGTTGTCTTTCATGTAGCTCCTTGGGATAGCATTTGTGAGATCAATTTCACCATGCTCTGGCTTGATGAATTATTTGCAGTCATGCATGGTGAAATTGATGCCTTTAAACCATTTTTCCCCTCCTCTAGGGATTCCTATTGCTGCTAAGATATTGTCTGGTGTTACTGTGAGATTTAACATTCCCACCTTTGTAGCTGATCCAGTAAAACTTTTGGAAAACTCCTTTGAAACCTGCAAATGGCACCCTTGCAATCTTTGGCAGAATTGCAAACACCCTATTCTTCTAAACACTTCCAAGGTATTTAGGTCTTCATTTAGTAAATTCATGTCCATGGGTTCATATCTGAGATAGTGACAACCTTTTTTAGTCTTCTTCCTAGCAGCCATGGTGAATTTATGTCTTCTCAGCCTCGCTTGATTAGTGACACCTGCAACCTTTGAAAATGCCAACAACCAGCTTGGCTCAGTGAAGCAGCTCACCAGAAACTCAATAACATGCAAAGATAAAGCAGAGTGACAAAAAGACTCAATTGGGTAATTTTTTATGGTTTCGATGAGAACTCATGCCCTAATCACGACTCATGCATGCTAAAAATGGTAATAATGACCTCAGGCATGACCTTGTACCTTTGAAATAACCCTAACTGACTCAAATGACATCTACCCTAACTCCTCTAACCATGAACTGACACCTTGCACCGGATTTGACAAGACATATAGAAAAACTAATTTTCGTAGTGTGGCTAGTTCATTTTTTGGCAGTTTCGCTACGAAACTATTAGGCAGTTTCATAGCGAAAATTGTTATTTTACAGTGTAAAACGCTACGAAAAAAAAGGAAAAACTGGCTAAATGTCCTTTTTCAAATTTAAGCACTTGGAAATAAAATATGAGAGTAAATGATGATTTATGGGACATTATGTGACCTATATGGAGGTGGGTTTGAACCTTAGGATAGGTTAAAGATGAAAAAATTTAAATTTTCCTATACCAACTTGTGACAAATGAACTCTATGACCATGTGAAATAATGTTTCACTTTTTCCTGAGTGATAACAGTGGTTCCACTTAGGATGGTGTGCCCCTGGGGTACACCAAAGAACTTGTAGTTCCAGTGCTATCCATCTTCTTGAAAATAAAAATTCTGAAATTTGCCAAAATTCCTTCAAACTCTAATGGCCTTCACCTCGGGCTCAAGCTTGATGATCATCTTGTCTTTTCATTAGCAGAAAAGCATAATAAAATGGAATATATACAATGGAATGAAAGATCAATAGAACTTAAGAGGAATAGTGCTTCAAAAACCTGCCATTGACAGACCCTCCAGCATAAGGTTGTCCATCTGTCTCCTGCAGTATGTAAGTGTTGTTTCCATGGAATGCAGCTACTATGAATGGACCTTTCCATATATTCTCAAACTTACCATGTTTCCCATTCTCTTCAATTATGGCCTCACACTTCAATACCACATCTTGAATTTGAAAGTTTTCCTCTTTGACCTTCCTGTCAAATGTCTTCTTAATTATGTTTTGAGATTGTTGATTGTTGTTATAGACTTCCTTCCTTTTTCCTACAGAGCTATTAACTAGTTTATTCTCCTCTGAATTTCATTTGGCTCCTCCTCTAATCCTTGCAACAGCTTCATAACAGGCACTCCCAAGGATGTAGGAAAAATGGCTTCAGGCCCATACACCAACTCATAAGGTGAAATACCAATTGACCTTTTTGTGCAAACTCTATCATCCCACAGAGCATGCTTCAACTTCATATGCCATGACCTTTTATTTTCCTACAACACCTTCTTAATAATCCTCACAATGCTTTTATTATAAGACTCAGCAAGACCATTACCTTGTGGATAGTAAGTAATAGAGTGTCCAGGTGTAATGTGATATTGATGACAAAAACTAATCAGCCTCTTGGATTTGAATGTCTGTGCATTGCCAGTGATGATCTTCATAGGATAGCCAAACTTAGACAATGTGTTATTTTCTAAGAATGAAATGATGACTGAGTCGTTTTCTTTCCTAATTGGGATTGCTTCAATCCAATTGGTGAAATAATCAGTTGTTGTCATGATCTAGCGATGTTTCCCTGAAGATGATGGATTAATCTCACCAATAAAATCTAGCCCCCACTGCTGGAATGGTGCCTCAACATAAATAGGCATCAAGGGTAAAGGAACAAGCTTTTTCTTACCATCAAAAATCTGGCATTCATGGCAAGCAGCTATCTTCTTATAGACATCTTTGAACATTGTAGGCCAGTAGTACCCTGCTCTAAGAATCTTGTTTGTTATGGCCTTCCAATAGTGATGACCTCCACAATCTCCTTTATGAAACTCCTCAATCACTTTTTCAGCTTCCTCTTCCAGCAAACAATTCAAAATAATACCACCAGTATCTTTCCAATACAAATTTTTATCTATGATGCAGTACCTCAGATATTTCATCTTTACAAATCTTGCCTTAGATTTTGTCAATTTAACAGGAGCTCGATGATGATGTAAGACAAAAACAATGTCTCTGTACCAGTCAGGTAGGATGTAATTTTCTTCAATAGGAACCAGCTCTTCGTCTTCATCTGATAATTCTGAAATTTTTGCATTTAATTTATATCAAGACAGTTAAAATTGGACTGTGCCATCAACTTTGCTAGCCCCTAACCTTTCACCAATTTTGTAGGTATGATCTCTATATCATATTCCAGCAAGTTAGCTATCCACTTCCCTCTCTTACTATCAAGATCAACTTGAGTTAATATGTCCCTCACAATATCATTAGGAACAAATTCTATGACATGAGAATGCAGAATATAAATTATGAAATATTTAATGGCTTTAACCAAAGCATATGCTTGTTTCTCTAGTATATTGTACTTCAACTCTGAATTAGCAAGGGTCCTGCTAAAAAATGAAATGGGCTACTCTTTACCTTGTTTTCCTTTCTGCAGCAAAACTCCAGCAATTGTGTTTTTTGATGCAAATGTAAAAACCAAAAACTCCTTTGAAAAAATTGGGCTAATCAAAACTGGGGCTTGAGTGAGTGCCTTCTTGATTTCCTTAAATGATTTCTTTGCTTATATTTTCCATTTGATTTCAGCTCCTTTCTTCAGCATCTTGGTTATGTCTTTGACAATCTCAGCAAAGTTGGGAATAAACCTTCTCACAAAATTCACCCTTCCAAGGAAAAACTGAATTTCCTTCCTGATTCTAGGCAGATCTACTTTCTGAATGGTATTTACCCTGTTTGAATCAATCTTTATCCCAAGTTTAGATATAATGTGCCCAAGTAAATTTCTAAAAGTTAAATCAAAAATACTCTTAGTGGGATTAAGAGAAATACCAAACCTTCTACACTTCAGCAGAACTTTCTCCAGATGTTTCAAGTGGTCTTCCTCTCTCCTTGAGAATATTGTTATGTCATCCAGATAGACAACCACCAACTTATCCTTCTCCTCAGAAAAATTAATGTCCATTTCTCTTTGAAAGGTTGCTCCTGCATTCATCAGACCAAAGGGCATCTAGGCATACATGCATGTCCCCCATGGTGTTGTAAAGGTAGTTTTCTCCTGATCTTCTGGGTGCACTAGTATCTGATTGTTTCTTGAAAAACCATCCAACATAGACATCCTTTGGGAACCAAAAATGTTCTGCAAAATTTGGTCCATATTTGGGAGAGGGTAATTTTCCTTCAGAGAAGCTTTGTTCAAGTTTTTGAAGTCAATGCAGATTATGATTTCTCCACTCTTTTTCTGACTGGAACCAAGTTTTCAAGCCACTTTGAGAATCTGATTGGGACAATAATTTTTGCATCAAAGAGTTTCTTAATTTCATTCTCAATCAGAGGCATGAGAAGTGGATTAATCCTCCTCAAATTATGTTTGAAAGGCTTTTCATTTTCTTTAATAGGAATGGTATGTTGAATAATAATGGGATCATATTTCTTCAAATTAGCATAACTCCATGCAAAAACATCTATAAACCTTTTCACCATCTCAATATATTTTTGTTTCATATCTGTAGAAAGAAATTTAGAAAGTTTGATCAGTTTTGGCATTGCTACTGTACCATGGTTACAACTCTCTACCTCTTCATCATCAACCTGTATCCTAGGAGACTTGAACACATCATTTTGGTCAAAAATATTTTCTAGTGGGATTATACCTTTAGGTATAGAATTATTCTTCAACTGCAACACTTCAGAATTACCCTTAGTTTCAGCAAGCATGTTTTTCTTATCTACTTGTGTGCTTTCAAACTCTTTTTTCAATTCTATGAATTTTTTGACTTGTTGGTCATCCTTAAAAACTTGCCAGTGAATTATGTTTTCAGGGATAGCAGGCCTATGACGAACTTTAACCTCATATGTTTCAGTGGAATGTGCAGGAATAACAAACAGATTTGCAGAAACAGCTAGGGAGTCAGCTACTGAGTTTTGATCCCTAGTCTTCACAATAAAGGAATGTTCTTGAAATTTCTCTAACATCTCCATGATAAAATTTCTATATGCTCTCATTCTCACATCCTTGGTTTGATACACACCCTCAACTTGTTTAATAGCTAATTTAGAATCTCAACAAATAGAAATATTTTGGGCACCCAATCTTTTCAAAATTTCTAAACCCAAAAATAGAGATTCATACTCAGCCATATTATTTGTGCAATCAAAGTTCAGTTTGAAATAAAAGAACTTACTTTCATCCTCTGGCCCTTGTGATCCAAATTCCTACTCCAACCCCCTCTCTTCCTGTTGATCCATCAAAGTGTAACAACCACCAACCTTCTACATTTTCTTCACTGATTTGCTGATTTTCTGCTTGTTGATTTTCAACCTCCTGAATTTCTGCTTTATTTTCATCTTCTACTTCATCAGTTAGTTCATTGAAAAGAATAGCTGATCCTAATTTAGTTTCAACAGCATAAATTGGGAAATTATGAGGTTTTTCCTTGTTAATTACCATATAAGCCATCCTTGTTTCTCTGTACAGCCTTCTTTGCTCACCAAAAACAGGAGTGGTGGCATACGTTAGGTCCATCTACATGGTGCCTTTGATCTTTGCTGCCCAAGATCTGGATAGCAGCATGCCAAAATTGGGTGGAATGTTTGCTACCACAATTTCCATTAGCACTGTCTTGGCAGGGACTTGTATAATACCAACAACAACATCCTTTATCAAACCAATACACTGAACTCTTTTTGAATCAAAAGAAAACAAGTCCTTATATGGCCTAGTGATTTCCAATCCCATCCTTTCCATGATCACTTTACGCATGAGGTTATGGGAGGCTCCTGAATCCAACATGGCTTTGTGTAATGTCATGTCATGAATACTAAAGTTGACATAGAAAGGAGGCACCTCTTCATTCTTCTCATCTTCTAATCTTGGTCCCAAATAGATAGTAGGATGGTCCTCTTGAACATTAAGAATGTCAATAGCTCCTAGTTGGGAATTCAGCATTTTTACAATTTTACTTCTGTATTCATTCACCTTAATAATTTCTCCAAAAGGGGATGGGATCTTGATTTTGGAAATCTCATACTCCAAACTGAAAACAGAAGTAATTTTCTTAGTCTCTTTGAAAGGAGGAGGAGGTGGTGGATTTTTTCAAACCTCAGCTACTTTAGGGGCATCTTATTTAGGCTGTGTTTTATTTTCAGTATTTGGAACATTTCTGTTTCTGAGGTTGTATTGTTTATGCATCTCAAAGATTGCATGTTGATAACCTTTAAGGTAATCATATGGTTCCTCACCCTTGTTTACATCATGGTCAGACTCATCATGTTCTTCCTTAGTCAAAAACATTATAGACATGTTTTCATCTAGGCAATGAATGGAGTCTTCTGGTATTTCAGGATGATCTTCTTCATCAACTAAATTCTGCTGAAAAGGAGGCCTTACTTGAGGGTTAGACTGATTTTTTTTTTCCCTTTCTCTCTGTTGGTTTTGAGGTCTTTTGAACTAAGGATTTCTAAATTGTGGTTCATGTTGTGCAGTAGGCGCAGAAGCATTCCCAAAGGCAAGCCTATCCATCAATTTTTCCATTTTTTCATCATGGAGTCAAATTTGTCATCTGAGGTGGAAGGCTTATCTTCTTCTTTCAATTTTGTCTTTCCCATCTTGGAATTTTTAGCTGCTACCATATTGACTTCCACCTTCAAAGCATCATTTTTCATTTTTGTTAGTGAATGGGATTCTCTTTCTCTGAGCAAGATAGAAAATTCATAGTCAAAAGCCTAAGCATATCTCAGTTGAGATGCTCCTGGTAGAGGCTTAAGATGGGTAGGGATGGAGTCATAAACTTTGTTAAATCTCTTGGAGAAATTTTGGACCATTTCATCAACAGATCTTTTCAAACTATTGTACTTAGTGAGGGCTTGCACAGGGTTGGTTCTATTTCCCCATTTTCTCAAGAAGCTATCTTCAAACTCATTCCAATTATGCAGGCTTCCTGGAGAAAGGGCTTTGAACCAATTTCTGACCTCACCTATGAAACTCTAAGAAAAAAGCCTCACTTTGACATCTTCATGGTCAACCTCCTCCCTATCTATGAAGTCATTAAACTGGTCTACATGCTCTTCAATGTAATCTCTTCATCACTTCCCCAAGTTTTGATTCTAGCAGAATATTTTCTTGGAAGGGCATCAAGGACAGCTAGAAGAACAAGAGGGGCATACCTAGCAGGTGCAGTAGCAGGTGAAGTTGGAACATTTCCAGCCATGATGATAGGGGTTGTGGTATTTTTAGGGACAACAGTAGTAGAGGAATAAGCATTGTTAGGAGGTGGTGTGGCTGGTCTTTGTAGTCCAGTTACAATTGAACTCCAGTCAAGTAAAGGAAAACCAGATTTACTTCTTAGCAAGATTTCAAATGGGTATAGTTACTTCAACCTATCTAAAGATTCCCTCTCTAACAATAACTCTGATGTGACTTCCTCCCATAACTCTTCTTTATATTTTTGAGTCACTAAAGTTGAGGTATCAATACCTCTTCTTTGCAGGTCTAAAACAATCTCAGCTAATTATTTTTCATTTTCAGACCTTAACAAGACTTCCTGAATTTTATCATCAAACTTGTTATCTTCAAGACTTCTTAAAACTTCAGAGGACAAGGCTTTTGTGTGTAATGGAGTACCTGATTGTGCATAATTGCCTTGAATGCCTCTGGAGATTGTATTTGGATTGTCCACAATTGTAGGTGGATTTGGGTCAAGATTACTCCTCGTTATCTCCTTTTCGAAACCACCTTTGAACATGAATATTTTGAATGGAGTCACCAAGGTAGTTGCAGCCTCAAACAGATTCTGAGCTCCTGCTACCTTCAAGATTTCAGCTTCAAAATTTAGGGAAAAGTATATCTTCAGTCTCCCCGCAGACGCACCAAAATGTTATCACAAAATTGTACTTGTTTGGTTGCTTATCAAATAACTCAGTGTAAATATTTCAAACCACTTGTAACTAAATTTTAGCCTCTTCAGTTTGAGAGGGCTCTCTCAAGGGGGATTTATGATATTGAATAATGATATACTAGATGGCTAACTCTATGGGAAATGTAACTTGTTTTTTATGTTTGCAGGTTGAAAAGAATGCAGGCTTGCTACCATTGGGCTTATGGAGTCAACAATCAGTAGTTTTAATGGCAAGGTTTATTGGCATGGAAGCTGAGGCAGATAGAGGTCTTTAAATGAGGTAATTCACACATAAAACATAGGATAACACAGTCATTTCATCACTAAAGGAAGTCAGGGCATAAACTTATGAATTCTGAGTAATAGAGATGAAATCTACTGCAAGTGGTAAAAACATAAAGATATAGATCAATAAGACATTTAAAAATTCATGAGAATCTCATGTCTATCAAGAAGAAATTCACTATGTATTACTGATATCAGTCAAATACATAAAAGCAATAGTTTTGTGCAAAAAGTCTCCAACCCTTGACTACTTCGATGCTTTGTCTTTAAATAGACCTTCTTTATGATAAGGATGATCTGCTTGGTGTCTAGACCATTGAATTCTCCTATGACACATCACATAACTGAAATACATGACTTCTAAAAGAAAGTTGACAGCTACACCTTAAAGAAAACATCTCCTAATAGGACTCTAACTCCTATTTATTACATAACTATACCTTATCTTGTGAAACAGTTACATGACAGTTACAAAATAAGCATCACATGCTCGAAATACACATGATAGAGTTCATTACCACTTTACATATTTAAAATCCTCCTCGACTTGTGGAGCATAACCCTACTTTTTAGGAATGCTTGACCCTTATCTTCAAATCTTCTTTGGCTGATGATCTGTCTTCATAGAACTCCCTTCGAGTCATAAGTATTTGATGATAAGTTCCCTTGACATGTTGGAGGAGTCCAGTTGTCCAAAACTTCCATTAAGATGCTCCAAAACCTTTAACAATTACTTGCTACGAAATAGGATAGTTTCGTAGCAAGTTTTGGTAGCATTGAAAAAGTGGCTTCTGCACCCAATAACTTCGCTCCTTTGTTGTTACATTATGTCAATCAAGTCATGACACATCACCACCATCAATATCCCTCCTTGAAAACTACAAAAAAAGACTTTATAAGTAAAAATGATGCTACAGGTTTTTTCGTAGCATTTTCCTGGCTTTAAGCCTAGGAAACGCTACGAAACTGTGTAAAAACACAAAAATTGCCTATTTCAAAATTGTCTTCACAAAATGACCTCCAGTTGCAAAATCTTGATTTTATGCATGCAATGAACCTTCTAAAGCATATTCAATCTCATCTTATAGATCCTGTGGTGCTTCCTCCTCATTTATGATCAGTTGAGCTATGGGCTCCTCAACCACAGACATCTTTAAACCTTTCTTTTCCAGCTCTTCATGAATCAGTTCCAATTGTTCTTGAAGGGCTTTCACTTGGTCTCTCAGTGTCCTACTCTTGGATTGAAAGTGCAGGTTTACCTTTTTAACGTGCTTTACCTCTCTTATTAGTGGTTGAGTCCACTTTATCAGTTTTTCTGTGTTGTCCAAGGTCTTTGAGATACTTATGACTTGATCCTCCCAAATCTTCCTCATTTGTTCAAAATACACTCTTTCAGCTCTATGTTTCTTTGCCTCTTTTCTCAATACTGATATCTCTTCACTTGCATCTTTCAACTGCTCCTTAAGGACTTCAACTTCTGAATTTTTAGTGATTTTATCTTTTCCCTTCTTTTGTTTGATGACTAATTCTTCTTTTGCAGATGAGGAGAGTTATATGATGTTTGGTGGTGGTTGAGTAGTATCACTGACCTTTTGAGCCTATTTTTTGCTTTCTAATACCTTTCTTGCATGTCTTATCATTGGTTTTCTAGCTTGAAACATGAAACCAGCATCATCACCTACAAATTCTAACTTCTTAGCTATTCTTCCTTTCTTAAGCTTCCTTGCTCCTGTTGGTGTCTCGTGTTTTGATAGTTTGGAAAATCAAAAGACAAGGCAACATCAGAACCAATCTTTAGAGTTACAGGATCTAGTCCTCCTATTCTCAGAGAGGGATCTCTCAAATGTTTGTTTGCAAGGGTTTATCTTGTGTTCTTAGAGCATTAATTTTAGACTAGTTATTAAGTGCAGGTGTTTGTTTGCTTATTTGGTTGGATTGATATAGAAGAATATGAAATATCTAGGAAAGGTAGGTAGAAAGAGGAACTAGTAGCTTCATTGGGTAATGGAGTCAAAAAGAGGTCATGACAAACTTATCAATGGATATGGGATATCAGAGGGAAAATCTAACTTGGCCACAGGATCCTTTGGTTTTTGGAATGAGATGGACATCAATGATTTGGAAAGAGAAGTTTAATTCTCAACAACGGGAATTTGAAAACACAATTTGAACAAAAAAGAACTATTTGATAGACAGGGCTAACCATGAATTCTACAAATCATACCTTTAAGCAAATAATGATTTCAAAACAACTTTTAAAATGAAATCTAAGATTCGGGGAACACCCTATTTCCTCAAAGATTTTATTTTAAATGACTTAGAAAACATAAAAGATTCACTGATAATTGAATTCATAGAAGAGGGAACACCTAACACATCTATTATCACAACTATAAAGACCTTTAAGCCAACTGTTCAAGCAAGGACAAGGGGAAAGATCAGAACAGACCTCCCTGGCTCACTGTAAACAAAGAAACTTCAAAGGGAGACTTCAATAACAGCCTTTAAGTGGCAGCAGACAAGTAGGGAGAACCATAAATCATGTTGAAACCAACTGTTCGAACTATTAAGGAAATAAACAAGCATGAAGACTAAAGAGAGAGATTAAAGACTCTAAAATACTTCAGCAGAAGAAAACATAAAACAGTGAAGGATAAACGGGTCTAAGGTGCTTCCAAGAGTCATTTCTTAGCCTAAAAATTTCATCCTACTGTAGTAAGAATTTATGGAACAAAATGAAAACAGGAGAAAACATTAAACAGTTCAGAATACTTCACCAACAGCCAAGCTCATGGATCCAATGATAGAGCCTTCTCAAAAACAAGCATGCAACAACATCATCAGGGCTTCCAAGACTTCAGTTTCTTCTTCAACTTCAACAGACTATGTATTATTTTAGAGAGTTTCAGTATTACAACTAGTGATCAACCAACCAACCAACATGTCCTCATCATCTACAGAAGTATTTATAGAAGAAATGAGGAGGTGGAATGGGATAAAATATCTTATAAGTTCAATTAATATAGTGTACTACTTCTCGGCCTTTGAGGGGCTTAATGGAGAAGATTTCTGATATTTCCTCTGTATTAATTGGTTTACATTAACTATTAGGCTTGCTGGAAAGAATTTGTTGACTTCAAGGCTCCTCGTCATCCTTGTAATAACTTCCGCTGACAGTTTACAATAAATTCCTTTGGTTGAATTAACTGTTCAGTTGTATTGATGCAAAATATCTCCTGGTCTGGTAATAACTTTGACCTTATTTTGATTGCTTTGAGGTTGTAGGTGGCTCTGTGGTAGCTGGGGGATTCAATTAGCCCCTGATGTGGCAGCGTAGGCTTTCTGTCCGATAAAACACTCATGATTTGCTTTAAACTGTGTTTTAGCCGGGAGGATTAGGCTTTTGATAATCCATCTTAGCCGTAATCCCCACAGATCTGTCTTCAATCTCATGTTCTGGTGCGTTCCTGTCTTTGACACTGATACTCTTTGATTTGTGTTTGATTCACTGTGTTTGCTGGTGTGCAGGGTTGCGCAGGGGTTGTGTGGCATCAATGCCTCATGAATCATTGACGAAACATGGAGTTGAATCCTGCGAATGATTCCCTTTGATGAATCGAAGGCGGGAGGATCGTCACCCTCAGCCTTTGAATTTTCTTCAGACATAGAGGAAAAAATCACTGGAACCCTGCAAAATACGAACAATATTATAAAATCCTGCATGTATAGGTTTACTTCTTTAGAGGACATGTGGGGAGAGCGGGGCCATTGGATGGCATCATCCGATGGTCAAGATTGATCAAAAGAAGTCAAAGGGAAAGCGGAAGAATAATTTTAAATCGAAGCAGTCGATTGCGCAGAGATCGACGGTTGGAACAAGGTGAATGAATAACATGAAGGGGTCACATTATTTGGAGAAATAAAATAAAAGCGGGGAAAAAGGTTTAAAACCTTTGTTTTGGCGAAAAATGGTGGAAAAATGAGTGGAGAGTTCAGGACGAACGTGGGCCGTCGGATGGGGTCGGCCCACGCGATCAACGGTGGAGATTGGGTACCACAAAACCTTAGAAACATGCCCCGGATTTCGAAACTCTAAATAAAATCAGGATGAACGAAAACCCCCGGGTCCGGAACTGCTGACTGGGCGAGGAAACAGAGCCATTGAGCTTGGGCCATCGATCTGCAAATCAGATCAACGGCGGAGAAGTTCAAAGAAACGCGTTGTATATTGGACTAACACACGGGCTTGATCAGAGTGCGATCACCGTCCGATGAGGAGGCCTCAGATCGGACGGTGGATGCTAATATCGCGTCGGGCCCGAGTCCGACTTTTAATGCGCAATGAGGGCGGTATTTGAAATTTTCTCAAGGCCACGTGTCGGCCGGTGAATGGCATCGCTGCCGATCGGGGAAAACCACCTTCCTCTTGAAAGCGGTGCGATGGATTCCGCCCGGTTTTCTTTTAACATGACGACAAAACACATTAAAACCCAAAAATGTAATATAACAAAGGTTTTGGTTGGGAGGAATTTACATTGATGAAATGGCTTGGTGCCTGTGCGGGGCCGTGGGTTATATGGAAATTAATATGACCGGGGGTTACAACGCACGGGGCTAATCGGCATCGGAGCTTTGTGAGGCAAGAAGACTTGTGCATTGTTTTCCTCCGACGCGATAAGTGCCCAAAGGGCTTAGCGCCTGGTTCTAGCACCAGGGCATATGGAGGGGAAAGGTTTTGGACTTAGCCCAAGGGGGCTTAAGTTTGTAATAAGAAAATGGGTTTTTTATAGATTTTCAATGGTTTTCAAAGGAGTTTGAGGGTTTCGATAAGGCAAAGAAGGAGTCTTAAACCTTATCAAAGGGGTTTTGATGAAGGGGAAAGGGGAAAACATGAAAATGAGGGATTTTATGGGGAAAAGAGGAGAGAAAACAAGGTTAGTTTTGGAAGAGGGGAGAGGGGGAAAATGGTGTTTGCAGCAGTATTTTGGCTTTGAAATCAGCAGAATTTCCGAGTGTGAAATGAGCACAGCAGTGAAGATTTGGACAGAGGCATGAGGCCTTCAAGAGTCTTCAAGAGCCAACACTTTTTGCAACAAAATTTTTTCCTTGAAGGCTCCAAAAAATGATTTAGCCACCTTTTGGTATAACAAATTTCACAGGTGGCTAACACCTCCTTCATCTATGTCTTCAGCTTGGAAAATGGGAGTTTCTTCAATATCAATGGCATGCAAGATGTCCTCTAAGTTACCCTTAGCCACTGTTTGGCTCCTTGTAACTCTCTTGCTGCCATGTTTGCTAACTGTTGGCTTTTGTTTTACAGGTGTATCTTTGGGTGTGTCAATATTCTGCAAGGGCTCTGTCCCTATGCTCACTAGTTCAACCTGCTCTGCCACTGTAGGTGATGAAACATCTCTAGGTTTGGGAACTCTTTTAGGAGTGACAGCATCTATTTCAAAACCACTGATGAATAGAAAGGATGTCCAATCTCTGCCTAATCTCTTCAACTCCTCTAACACCAACAACTTAATCAAACCATGATTAAATAGAGAGGTTTCATTTCCTTCTGTTTTAACTTGAACCTTATCTGACATCTTACCTAAACTTCTATATAAGTAAAAGGGTAAGTCAAGAGACCTCTTACCCACAAAATTTAGTACAAGCCTAAGGTGGTAGGAATAGACCATGTGAAACCTCCCTTCACATGTGAAGTACTTCTGAATGATCATCAACGGCTTTGAGTAGTTGTCTTTCATGTAGCTCCTTAGGATAGCATTTGTGAGCTCAATTTCACCATGCTCTGGCTTGATGAATTCTTTGCAGTCCTGCATGGTGAACTTGATGCCTTTAAACCATTGTCCCCCTCCTCTAGGGATTCCTGATGCTGCTAAGATATTTTCTGGTGTTACTATGAGATTTAACATTCCCACCTTTGTAGCTGATCCAGTAAAACTTTTGGCAAACTCCTTTGAAACCTGCAAATGGCACCCTTGCAATATTTGGCAGAATTGCAAACACCCTGTTCTTCTAAACACTTCCAAGGCAATTGGGTCTTCATTTAAAAAATTCATGTCCATGGGTTCATATCTAAGACAGTGACCATCTTTGTTTGTATTCTTCCTAGCAGCCATGGTGAATTTATATCTTCTCAGCCTCGCTCGATTAGTGACACCTGCAACCTTTGAAAATGCCAGCAACCAGCTTAGCTCGGTGAAGCAGCTCTCCAGAAACTCAATAACATTCAAAGATAAAGCAGAGAATGACAAAAATACTCAATTGGGTAATGTTTTATGGTTTCTATGACAACGCATGCCCTAATCATGACTCATGCATGTTAAAAATGGTAATAATGACCTCAGGCATGACCTTGTACCTTTGAAATAACCCTAACTGACTCGAATGACATCCACCCTAACTCCTCTATTCATGAACTAACACATTGAACCAGATTTGACAAAATAGACAAAAAAAATATTTTTCGTAGCGTGGCTAGGTCATTTTCTGGCAGTTTCGCTACGAAACTATTAGGCATTTTCGTAGCAAAAACTATTATTTTATAGTGTAAAACACTACGAAAAAAGGAAAAATTGGCTAAAGTGTCCTTTTTCGAATTTAAGCCCTTGGAAATGAAATATGACAGCAAATGATGATTTATGGGACATGATGTGACCTATATGGAGGAGGGTTTGAACCTTAGGATAGGTTAAAGATGAAAAAAAATTAAATTTTCCTATACCAACTTGTGACAAATGAACTCTATGACCATGTCAAATAATGTTTCACTTTTTTCTGAGTGATAACAACCATGATTATAAGCCCAATGGATTTATGTTAAACCCTAGTATTAATATTATAAACCATATGAATAATATTATACCTTAGGAATATGAACCCTTAGAATAATAAACCCAAGGGATTAATACTAAAACCCCAAGTGATTATAAACCCAAGAAAATAATGTTAAACCCAAGGAATTAATATTATAAACCCAAGGTACATAAACCCTAAGATAAATATTATAAAACCTAAAATAAACGTCGTCGACCATGGTTGACCATTTTTTATTTTCATATTCAGACAATATTTGTCACAATGTGACGTTTGACCATGGTTGACGATGGTTGAATGTGATTTATTTTCATATCGACAATATTTGCCCCAATGCGATGTTGGAACATGGTTGACAACAATCAATATTCATATTGAGACAATCTTTCTCATAATGTGATGTTGGACCATGGTTTACCATGATTGACCAATGGTCCAACGCCACAATGTTATAAACCCTAGGGACTTATATTCTAAACCTAAATGATTCATATAATAAACATAAGGAATTAATAAACCGAATGGATTAATAGTATAAACCCAAGGGACTAATAAACCCTAAAATAAACATGGTTGACCATGGTTGATTTTCATATTGAGACCATCTTTATCACAATGCAACGTTGGACCATAGCTAACCATGGTTGACCATGATATATTTTATAGCAAGACTTTATTTGTCACAATGATATGTTGGACCATGGTCGAGCATGGTTTATTTTTATATTGAGACAACCTTTTTCATAATGCGACGATCGACTATGTTTGACCATGGTTGTCATAATGTGACATTAGACCTTGAGACAATCTTTCTCATAATGTGACCATTGTTATTGCCCATGATTAACCATGGTGGACCATGATTGATTTTCATATTTAGACAATATTTCTCACAACGCAATGTTGGACCATGGTCGACCATGGTTGATTTTCATATTGAGACAATCTTTGTCACACTGTGATGTCGAACCATGGTTGACCATGGTTGTCACAATGTGATGTTAGACCAAGAGACAATCTTTGTCACAATGTGACCATGATTATTGACCATGGTTAACATGATTGATTTTCATATTGAGACAATCTTTGTCACAATGAGACAGTGGACTATCGTTGACCATGGTTGATCATGGCTGACCATAGTTGTCACATTGTGACGTTGGACCATGAGACAATATTTGTCACAATTTAACCATGGTTATTGACCATGGTTTACCATGATTGACTTTCATATTGAGACAACCTTTGTCACAATGAGACATTGGACCATGGTTGATCATGATTGACCATGGTTATCACAATCTGACATTGGACCATGAGACAATATTTGTCAGAATTTGACCATGGTTATTGACCATAGTTTACCATGATTAAATATTGACTTTCATATTGAGACAAACTTTCTCACAATGCAAATTGGACCATGGTTGACCATGGTTGATTTTCATGTTGAGACAATATTTGTCACAATGTGGAGTTGGACCATGGTTGACCATAACTAATTGTGGTTGACCATGTTTGACAAAGAATATTCACAAACCAAACTATTAATATTATAAAGACAATGGATATAAACCCTAAGGTAAATATTATAAACCATAAAATAAACATTAAACCCTAACATTAATATTATAAACCTAAGGATTAATATTATAAACCCAATGGATTAATATTATAAACCTAAGGATTAATATTATAAACCCAAGGGATTAATGTTAAAAACCTAAGGGATTATAAACCCAAAGGAATAACATTGAACCCTAGCATTAATATTATTAATATTAAACCATAGGAATATAAACCCTAAGATTCATAAGCCCAATGGATTATTATTATAAACCTAAGCTATTATAAACTTAAGGGATTAATATTAAGCCCTAAGATTAATATTATAAACCATAGTCTGAATATTAAACCCTAGGAATATAAACCCTATGATTAATATTAGAAATTGTAGGATCATTATTATAAACCAAAGGGATTAATAAACCTGTTAGATTAATATTAAAACCCGAGGGATTATAAACCCAAAGGAATAACATAAATCCCAAGGATTAATATTCAACCCTAGCATGACTTGAATATCTGTAATGACAAATATTGCATGCTTTTAAAGAAAATGCCACAAGTGTTTCTTAAAAAAAACTTACATTATATGCAACTATACGATATGTAATTATATTCTTTTTTTAGTTGATGTGTAGATAGATGTTGTTTTTTATGAAGAGATATGTGTAAAGCTTCATGTTTGCGGTTGTGCTTGGGTGGACAATGTTTGTTATGATATTAGATGTAAAAAATATTAGATTTTTAATTTTGGATGTATCACATGAAAGAATGCCAAAATATTTTTTATAAATATGATTACATGAAGGAATATTGTTCATTGCTTCAATTATTCATAATCATTGGATCCATTTTTTTCATTGGTTTAAGAAATGGAATCATCACAATTTATTAAAATATAATTTTATTTTAATAAAATATATATATATATATATATTTTAGCTATGTTCCAATTTTTTTTTGCCTATTTCAAACCATGATCCCTACTATTTAACTCACTTTTCACTATATTTTTTTTTACAATTATAACTTTACATATGAAATTGTATATATAATAACACATAGTTTTATATTTTTTTCTTTAAAAAATTACATATACAATTATAACTTTTTATTTATAAAAACATAATTGCATATATAAAACTATTATTTTTTATTCCAATAATTTTTTGATAACTATATCTATAAAATTTGAGAAATAATTTAAAATGTATAATTACAAGTATCAACATATTTTTATACTTATGGTTCATTTTTTTTATTTTTTATTTTTTTCTAAATATGACTACTTCTATTATATCATACAAAAGTACAAAAATGGGGCTACCCCGGGAGGGGAAACCAGCCCATAAACCAATCCAAGTAGCATGAAAATTGTTGCCCCTGGAGGGGAAACCAGCATTGAACAAAAGTACCCAGTATCTAGATATACAGCGCGGAAAGTAAAACGACATACAAACTATAACATAACTGGAAAAAACATGACAAGTGGGAACCATGGCGCTAGGTGTGCTGATCCTTATCATCCTGAATAGGTTGGGGAGGCTGATCTTCCTTAATGAAGCACATGTAGTCAGATAGGTCATCCACGGGCTTAAACAGTTGGGGGTCCAACTCCGGCGTAGAGGTCAAACGGGCACTAATCGCAATATCTTTGCCACCTTTTGTGGAACTGTTGCTACCACCACTGTCAGAGGAGTAGTCTTGATAGGCAACGCCACCATGTTTCGAGGTTGTTGAAGGAAGGACAGTGCCATTGTAGATTTATGCATTTGCTTCCTGGAACCCGAACAAAATGGGCAAGACGAAACATCAGGAAGGCGCAGGGGGATGTGGGCAGAGAGGCGTTGAGGGTCCAGGACCTCCAACGCGTCCAAGTCCAGGGAAAAGTCCATAGTCCGCTCTGTCATGGTGTGGATGGGAGGTCAAGAGGGCGAGCCACAGCCTCCACCTCTACGGCATCGCATACGGTGGCTTCGAGGCATGGAGGTGGTTGAATTGAGGGAATGCGAAAGAGGCGTGATGGCGGAAGGCGGATTGACAGGCGCGTCAAATGGGCGGAGGGTCCTCTAGGGAGCGCAAGAGCGAGTCGCAGGGAATGACGAGAGACAAGAGTGAAAATGGTAGAAAAACTAAGGGAGAAGCTGTTTGAAGAGGGACAGCGCCATTGCCCATATGGCCAAGGTTATGCACATGGCAAAAACGGGTATAAAATCGGCGGATGAATTAAACGCGTTGAAATTTGTGGAGGACAAAATTGGGTTGGCGCAGTTAATATCACCCACACTGGGACCATGTGCCTCCTCGTGACGATGAAGGTTTCCTGGCGAAGGTGAGGCCAGATGGCATACGGACATAACATTATGGAGCACCCGCATCTGGGATTTTTATATTTATTTTGTATGTTGTCATTTTATTTTATTTTTTTCTTAAATTTAAATCCTATAAATCTATATTTTTTAATAACAATACTAATTTTATATATATATATATATATATATATATATATATATATATATATATATATATATATATATATATATATAATTATAATTATTAGTAAAGAAAAATAAAATTATAAAGATTTTTTTTTAAACTAGTGTGACAAACAACATGAGCTTAAATTCACTTCAAAATACATTTTTAAATATAATTTTTAAAAATCGATTTCACATATAATTGATGGTTGTTTTATTAGTAAATTTAATTTTCAATTTACTTTCATAAAATTATAGTTACTATAAACCAGACATTTTTCATGCTAAAAAAAATTATAAATAAATAAATAAATTACAATTACAATGTTGATAGTTTGAAACTATAATTCCAACCAATCCAACTCGTTTTTCAATATAATTATATCAAAATCGAAACTATTTATAAGTTCTAATGAAATTGACATTCTGAATATTTAATTACATTCATCATATATATATATATATATATATATATATATATATATATATATATATATAATTTGTGAATAAGAAATATCAATATAAAACTTTGTTATATAATTGAAAATACATTTGTAGATTTACAATTTTATCTATATTTACAAATTACAATTAGAAAAGTATAATTTTAATTTCATTGACAAATATATAAATGTTTTTTCCATCTTTATAGCTATTATTTTTATAATGTCATTTTACAATTATTTTCCACTACTATAATTACAACAATATTTTTTAAAAATTTGTTAACCTTATAATAAAACAATAATAAAATTGTCGTAAATATTATAATAAAACAATAATAAAATTGTCATGCTAAAATTACAACCATACTATCATAAAATTACTTTCATAAACCATTTATTTTTATAATTCCATTAAGAATCACAATTCTATAAATTTTCATCAAATTTCAACCACAAAATATATAACAACCAGAACAAAAATTAAATGGCAAACAATAAAATCTCAATTCAAATTATAAACTTAGAGTTTGAATTAAAGTTACAGCTTTATAAATATGTCTATAAAATTCAAAACATAATTTCAAATAAAAAATTTAATCCTAAACATAGTTCAATCAAAATTTACAATTCGAAATTTTTAATTTAAAAAATATATATTGTATTTTTTAACAATGAAATGTTTTAAAATTTTAAATATGATATTTATTTAAAAGTATTTGTATGGAATGGTTTCTATTTGAAAATTTAAAGCCAATCAAAACTTTGAAATTCCATGTGTTGAAACAATAATTATGGAATGGTTTCTATTCGAAAATTTAAACCCAATTAAAACTTCGAAATTTCATGTGTTGAAATAATAATTATTAATTAAATGTATGTATAGTATACATTAACATAATAATTATACATTAATTATGTAAGGACTATACTGATATTTTTGGAAACCCGCCTAGCCCCACACTTGGCGCTCATACACGAACAATTTTCACTAAAACAATAAGAAGTTGTTTTTAGTGTAATTTTTTGGAGTTTCCAGTATCGAAATTAAGTGGAAAAAATTGAGGCAAAATCTTGATTTCTGTTATTTAAATTGGTTTTTTGACTCTATATATAGATTCAGCACCCTAAAAAACTCCTAGGGCACTTCTATTATGCAAAGTTTACCCATCAAACTTCTCTTTTCAATCAATTCTTGCCAGATTTTAGAGAAATTAAACCAAAAAAAACTTTCAAAAAATCACACTAAAGACTACTCGAAACGAAACAATAAGGAAGCCCACGTCGTAGGTCAGTCGCAGTTGATCCTTTAACACAACATCCGAAGTCCCACGGCCCACTTGAACGCAACGCCAAGTCAATCAACTTTTCTCCACGCTCTATTTCAAATCCTCCAATCGACAAAAGCTCCTGGAATGCCAACCGTTTTAATTTATTCAATTGTCGTTAAATTTCCAAAGCTTCACCTGCAAGTTGGGCCACACTGCAATCATTTCGATTCACTCACTCAACCTGGGCGAGAGCCTTATTGCCACGTTCAAAATGGTTTTTGTTAATTTTTAATTGAAGTTAACTTGCATCGCTTTGCTCTCCACTCCACTTGAGTCGCCCATCAAGCGCTAAGACGAAGAATATGTTGTGCATATTTCCTCCATTAAATCTCGTTGGTCTAATATTAATAATAATAATAATTCAACCTATATAGTTTCATGTAAATAAGTTTATTCGCAAATTTAATATATATAGATAAATGTGTTATTTTTGAACAATCATATTCGCTGTAACTTGCTCTACATTCGCCACGCCCATGTTGTTCTAGATGTAGACAATCATTAAGGCTCTTTGTTTTTCCCCTTTATGTCTCATGAATGTGTTCCTGTGCATTGTGAAGAAATTGTGTGTTCCTGTGTGCTCTGAAGGAGCTGTGAAGGTTGAGGAAACAAAGTTCTGAACATCAGTCGAAAGAGGAACGAAGACGAAGGACAGTTGTACCAACAAACTCGAAATAAATTAAGAAATTGGGTGTCCCTGTCTCTGTCCTTGGCCCTTCCAACCACAGTTTTCGAGACTTCGACACAATTTTCGGAGGGAGGCACAGTTGGTTAGCCCCGTTGTTAGCCCTTTACAAGTACTTTGCCCCTCCACACCCAGCCAACAGGGACGCGGTGAGTTCACCGCACTCGGGAGGAGCCCGGTCCAGGTAGCCAGGGTCGTGGATCTGCATCTCATTAATGTTACTTGGCACAGTTCAAGGCAGTTGGGAGGAGGCTGCTCCACAGGTAACCAGCTGCGTGGATGGGACGCGTGACCCTTCTGTTCAGCCTTCAACACATCAATACTAATTTTTCCATGCCAATAACTGATGGGAGACTTCAACACAGTCCGATGAGGGAGAGATTTTTCCATACCAATAACTGTTGGGAGACTTCAACACGGTCTGAGGAGGGAGAGTTAAAGATAATGCAGTACTTCCATGCAAAATTGCCATGCTATTAGCTCTGTGGCCATACCTTTTCATGGCTCCCCTCTCCTCCTGGTGTACACTTCTACTTCTGCCTGGGCAATCTAACCCCTTCAGCCATACTCTGCATTCATTTGCATTGACCTTCTCTGCAGCCCGTCAATTCCTTCCCCTACTGATATATTCCGACGACCCTCTCCTACCTTCCTTTTGTTTTAGTACCTTGCAATCAGACCTCCAGCCTCAAGGACTTGCCGACTTCCAACTTGAAGGACTTAGGATTACTTTCTGAAGTGAAAAAACGGGTAAGCTACGATCTCTCTTTGATGTACTTCTTCTTTTTCATTGACAACTCAAGTGGAGTGGAGAGCTAAGCGATGCAAGTTTATATATATATATATATATATTACATTATTTATGTAAATATTTCTTTGTGGTAAACCCAGAAATTCATATATACCCATGGAACTATGACTTATTGACCACTATATTAAATATTTTTAGAATTTTGGCTTCTGTGATCCATTGAGTATTATAGAATTCTTTCGGAATAAACACATGTAAATGAACTTCGTCCACGCGTTTCGAACCAACCAGTGTGGTTTATCATCAGGACTAGGTGAGAGATATGATCTCTCACCTAGTCCTGATGATAAACCACACTGGTTGGTTCAAAACGCGTCGACAAAGTTCATTTACATGTGATTATTCCGAAAGAATTCTATAATACTATATTAAATGTTTCTATTTTGTTATGTTAAATTACAATCAATTGTATGTTTTTACTAATTATATTTTCTTAAATTAAAAATTGATTTCTTTAATTATAATATTTTCATAATTATTCAATTTTGTTTTTAAATTAAACATACATTTTTATAACTTTTTGTTTCTATTTTATAATATTCAACTACAGTTAATTGATGTTTTCATATGTTTCAACCAATTAAACATTTTAATTTTATCTTTAAAAAAATTAACAAAAATATTCTCATAATTATTTAATTTTGCAAAATAATATGATAAGCTATAAAATATCTAATATATTTTTAAAAAACAATTATTGTTATGAAAAATGTTTATGGAAATAGATTTTTATACTTCATGTTAGGGACTAATAAAACATTATTATTGTTGTTAGGTAAGATTAGATTCTCCACTACTACAATGTGAAATTATAAATAACAAAATAACTCACTCAATTTATCAATTAGTTAAATCTAAATAAACCAGATTTGAAAATAACAAAATAACTCAATTTGCCAATAATAAAATCTAAATAAACCAAATAACAAACCCTAACATTTAACAATATCTTAAATTCAACATTTTTACTTTAATATAACTATATTTAAACAAACGAACGAAACGAAAGGGAAAAATGATTTTATTATCAGAATATTGAAATTTCAATTCACTAATATTACTCTTCATTCTTTCACTCGCTATGTTTTGAAAGAGAATGTCAATCAAAAAAATATAAAGCTATGAGACCATTCCAAGAAGCACATAAAATAAAAAGGTCGTAGAATCAGAGAAAGTTGGGAAGGATAAAAAGTCCAAGGAAGAGGCCCAGAAAGAGGTTTAACACATTAACTCAAGAATCTCTCCCTTATCCAAGAGGGCGATAAGGGTGGCTTAAGCGAAACACTTTAGGAATGTGACATTGAAAAAGTTGCACGTGGGAAGAAAAGTGGGGTCGGGGACATGAAGGCACGTTAGCAGCTTCCTAAAGGGCTGATGTGGCATGACATAGGGTTTAAACAACACGATCAAAGCAAAACATATGAAATTACGTTGTTGCCAAAAAGCATTGGACTAAATAAAAGGTCCCTCGGTTGATCACGAGTGTCCCTCATCAACAAGTGGGTGAAATAATTCAACATCCCACTCTATTTTATTTTATTTTTTATTTTATTTTTATTTTTATTTTTTTTCTTCTTCAGGAGAAAGAAAAAACATTGTTTTATTAAAACAGTACATAATCCATATATATTCTTAACAGACATAATTTTTTATCATGCAGTACTTCTCTAGATAAAAACGTCCAAATCTCAAACCGATTGGGCTCCCGCCATAGTCGGGAAGCATCATCATACATAAGTGCATAAACATAGATCATAATAGGTCCATTATATATATTTCAAAAACATGTATCACCGGATAACATAAAAAAACAATTGAAGTCCACCTTTCATTGGCCCATAAAACCGATGATATTCATCAAAAGGTGGCAGAGTCACGAGATCTAATCAAAGGAGAAACAGAAAAAAAGACTGATAGATAAAGGAAGCCTCTTGTATAACAAAATCATAAAAATTCAGCCATCTAAAAGAAAAAACATAAGGTTGTTCTGAGGAAGAGTAAAAACATAAGGATAAGAACAATAGGGGATAAGAATTTTGGCTCGCTTGTTGGATAACAGGCTCGTTTGCCGAAGATCCAGATGAAAACCAAAAACTAAGGCAGTGGGAAAACAAAGGATGCCACCATATTTGAGTCCCTGATGTGTGTGATCTGAATAGTCCCAAATGTTGCATCCAGGCCTTTCTTCAAGAGGGAGTCAGCCCTTGTATTGTTTTCACGGAAGATATGATGCATCGTGTAGATCTAGAATTTAGATAGTAAATACTTTACTCGCTCCATCCATCCGATCAAGTTTTGACATAGCATCCTACAATTGTCGGAGATAGCATCAGTAGTAAATTTTGAGTCACCATATATGTGGATCGAAAACAAATTAAGATGATAAGCCACCATAATCCCGCTCCACAAGGCCATAAGCTCAGCCTTATTGCTTGATCCCGATCCACCATTCGAGCAAATATGAAAACGTTCATCTTCCGCAAGCTTAATTCATGTCCTGCAGCCACATGCACCATCCTTTTGTGCCCCATTAAAGAAAATCGCTGGAAGGGCAATATGGTGGGGGCGATTTCGAGCAGATAAGTCGACCATGGCCAGAGTTGGCAAAGCACGTTCCCACATCCATCGCATAATATTTCCATGAATCAATGAAATGTTGACTGGAATACCTTGAAAGATTAATCGATTTCGAGCACACCATATCTCCCAAAAGACATAAATAAAAAGGTAGAGATTTGTATTTGCCTTTTGTAGCCCCCCATAAAATGATAGTTTGTAAGCAGTCGACAGGCCTCCAATTTGGATCCCCCAGGAGATCTTTAAACAACCTCCAAATACAGAGAGAAAGGGAACAATAGAAAAACATGTGCAATGCATTCTCCTCGTACATGAGACATAGCGGGCATCTCCCAGCACCCTGATATCCCTGTTTAATAAGAGAATCCCATGTAAGAATTTTATTTTTTCATAGCAGCCATCCAAAAAATAGAATCTTTGTAGGAATATTCCAATGCCACGTCTGAAGGAAAGGTGACTGGGTACAATCCACCATCTGTTCTTTGATGATATGCAAATATAAGTCTTTAACCTGTATGCTGCCATCCTGATGCATTCCGCCCCATACTAGTTTATCCCCCTCTCCTCTGAAGGAAAAACCCACCGATTGTAATATGCCTTTGTAACTGCCACATGTTGTAGCATCCAGTCCCTGTAGCCCCAATATCTCAGCTGATTTCCAGATCGGTGCACCTAATTTCCAGCTTGATATAAGTTGAGATAAGAACAAAATACCTCTTTGGTTTAATTTGTGAAGTAATTGGGGATCAATACTAAAAGCATCATTCATTCCCAGGAATCTATTAATACCCAGCAAGATCTTCTGCCCCATTCCCAAAATGCCAAATCTTCCTCTGACCCATGATCAACATGACTTTTGCAAAGCTACACCAGATCTGTGAGGCCTTGTTTGTCGGCCATGTGCGACCCCGATACAGTGAGAGGGTAGGATCGCCCTCAATGTATTTGTGGAAAATGATCAAAGACCAAACTTTGATTCCTTTTATAGCACACCAGAGGGATTTAATGAGTAGTGCATTGGAAAAAATACACAGATTTAACAAGCCCCATTCCCCATATTTCTTCGGCACTGAGATATGATCCAATTTGCATAAATGAAATTTTTTACAATCTGTGGCTCCGGCCCATATAAACTGTGATATTATGGAATTGATTTTCCCGATAATGTAAGTCGGCAAGTAATAAAAATGTGACCAGTAAACAACAAATTGGGATAATATTGCTTGGACCAAAATGTATCGGCCCCCTAATGTAAGCCACTTGTTAGTCCACTTCATGATCTTGTTGCGAAATTTGTCTACCAACCAAAGCCAATCCCCATTTTTATAGGCACGTGGTTTTAGTCTAAAACCGAGATAAGTGAAACCCAACATGATATGTTTCACTTGTACACCCAAGAAACCGACAATGAAATTAACTTCATCCATATCACCCAAGTCATATAATAAGATGGACTTCCCTCTATTGATGCACAGTACAGTAGTAGCTCCAAACCGGGTGAGCATAAAGTGCAAATAAAACCATTGATTCCTAATTAGTTTCCCAAATACCAGAAAATCATCCACAAAGAGGGAGTGAGTAATGGATACTGTAGGAGAGAATGATAGACCTTCAAAATAACCAGCACTTTTTTCCATCCTCATAAAATTACTGAAACCATCCATTATGAGGATAAAAATAAGCGGAGACAGTGCACATCCTTGCCTGAGTCCCCTTCCAGCCACAAAGAAATCAAATGGAAGACCGTTAATAAGGACAGCATACCTTACTGAGCATATACATGCCATTACCCATCTGATAGAAGACATAGATAGGCCCACCTTAAGGAGAGTAAGTTTAATAAAGGACCAGTCCACTGAATCATATGCCTTGTGGATATTTATGTTCATAATAAGAGCCTCCTTCTTATATTCATGAATCGTGTGCATTTATTCTTGTGCAGTAGAAACAGCATCGTGTATCGACCTCCCTTTTAGGAACCCATATTGATCAACTGATATGAAAGAGGACAGAACCCCATGGATTCTGTTTGCAATGATTTTTGAAGTAATCTTGTACACTACATTGCATAATGTAATAGGTCTAAAATTAGCAAAAAAAATTGGGTCAGATGATTTAGGAATCATTGCCAGGAAGGTAGAGTTCATGTCCCCTGGAACAAACCCAAATACACGGACCTATTCGACCACCGCATGCAATTCATCCTCCAGTAATTCATAAAAGTGTAAATAGAATTCAGTCGGTCAGCCATCCAGCCCCGGGCTTTTATCATGTGCAAAAGATTTTAATACAGCTTCTATCTCCCCTTTTGAAACAGTTTTCTCCATGATATCATTAGCATATTGATCAAACATACGAGGCATGTGCTCAAGAACCCACGTTTGACAATGGTGATCAATCTCCAGATCTGGTTTATAGAAATCAGAAAAGTATTGATATGCCTCCTATTGTATATCTTTTGTAGAGTATTTTGTTGATCCATCTGCAGCGTGAATCCCCCAGATTGCATTCTTGTTCCTGCGACCATTGGCACATTTGTGGAAATATTTTGTATTCAAATCTCTCCCTCCTTCAACCATTAGATTCTGCTTTTGAGCTTCCAAGATGTTTCCTATATTTTTAATATTTCCAATTTTAAAAATTCAAGCTTTTCAAGGTTAGAATATACTTGGGAATCTAGTGGATCTTGCATCATATCCTTATAAATCTGAGAGATTTTGTCTTCGATACTTATTAACTCCATTTTTAATGCCTTTATTTTCCTCTGTTCCCAATCTTTTACTAGGGCCTTTAACCGTCTGAGCTTGCCTGCCAATTTTTCCCATCACATTAACTCATCACTTGGCTCGTCCCTTCTCCAAAAGTCAATCACCAGCTTATCGAAAGTGGGATCCAATAACCAAACTCGGTTAAATTAAAAGGGAATCCCGGCAGTATTTGGCTCATGACGCCATGATAAAATGATGGTCATGTGATCAGACAGGGAAGATGAGATCACCCGGGATCTCATATTGCCCAGGACCCGCAATAAAGAAGTGCTGACCATAGAGTGGTCTAGCCGCTTAGAAATGTAATCAGGTCCATACCGTCGATTAGTCCAGGTCGGAACCACCGGGGAGGGATTTACATACATCAATCCCGAGTCATAGAAAATTTGTCTGATTTTATCCGTGAGCAGATCATTACGAGCCTTCACCCCCCATGATTCATTTGCAGCCATTATCAAATTATAGTCACCCAGCACCATAATATTTTTGATATTTAATATCCCAGATAGTTTCATCCACTCCCTGAAAGCCACTCGATTCTGGCATGGATCATATAGATTAATAAGAAAGATATGTTTAGATACCCCCCTGAAGGATCCATATAGGAAAATTCCCCTGAATAATTTGTATGCCTTTAGATTCACCAATAACGAGTTCCATATTACCAGTATTCCACCAGCCCGGCCATTTGTATCAACACCCACAGCGTTCCATCCGAGACAAATATTGAGCATATATTTAATAGCAAGAGATCTAGCACATAGTGTTTCTTGACAAAAGACCACAGTAGGTTGAACTTCAGAAAGCATCTCACGAAGGCGTAAAATCTTTGAGGGGTCGCCCATCCCCCTAATATTTAGAGAGAGAATAAAATTCATTTAGGTACACCATTTGGGCTACTTGCTCTAAGGGCCTGAAAGTCTTCAGTTGCGGAAATAGGAACATCCCTCAGTTCAGATAATTCCCCCTGGAATAGGGATTTGGTCTTAGACCGACCTCTAAAATGCCTGGAACTCAATCTAGATGTTTTCCTAACCATGATGTTTGTTGCAAATGCTGGGGAGATAAAAGGCTGAGGGTCTGGTGGAGCCTTTTCAAAGACAGTAAGGGCAGCCAAATCAAGAAAAGGGTTTTGTAGTATGGAATCAAGATCACTGCCAACTGTATTCTTCAGTGAATCCTGTACGTCCAGCCATTTAGGATCATGGGATGAATGTGGGGAACCCCACTCGAATAGTGGTATCGAGGGGGAGACAACCAAAGGCTCTATAGGGTGAGGGCTGGAGGGATGCTCCAAAATTTTATCAGAGATACATGTACCATGTGGGTTTTCAATGAGACCGACCCTTTAGAGAGATTTATAAGGTGGTGGAGTAATAGCTTCTTCATTACATCGTGTAACAGTAGAAATAGGTGCAGATTGAAAATTGGAAGGAGGATTTTTTACAGCATCCATATCAGAGGGCCCATACCCGTCGCTATCAAAAAAGGAAGGATTTGACTTACTCGGAATGTCAGTACTAGCAGAAGGCAAGGATGTCTTCGCACGGAAATGGTCGTTAGAATGGTGCCCACAATGACCCGTCTTTTTATGCCGCAAAGGGCACAACCTATGTAAATGACCAATGTGGTGACATATGAGGCACCGAAAAGGCACGCCCCAGTAATCCACTCTCTGACAATGTATGTGTTGCCCCCATATCAAATCAACGTCACCCAACAGCGCCCCTTGAAAGGAAAATTCAACGAGAATCCATCCTATGCATTCATCCGATTTACCAATGCATCGAGGATCAATGTGCCTAGTTGTACCAATGGAGTTCTCAATAGCCCTAAGGGCTTTGATTGTCCAGAACTCAAGGGGTAAGTTGGGCAACTTTACCCATACCATCTTGCTCCGTGTAGCCTCAATAACCAGGTTAAACCCCAGAAACCAAGGCAAAAGTTGCATGAAGCTTCGACCCCTAACCCAAGTACGTTCCATGATGTTTTTTCAATCGTCTTCGTGCAGAAAGTGCACACTAAACCAATTCCCCATCATTTTGCTGACTTTCGAAATATATCCCAACAGAGGACACCAGAAAATTTTTACCCATTCAATCATATTTACCTCCCCTATCTCTAAGAATAACCATCTCCCAATGAGTGCCCGCTTCTGCAAGCTAACAACCGTGCCCCTTAAATCATCAAACTCCAAGATTACCTGTTTTACCACTCCAACCGGTTTGAAGCATCTATCTTTTCTATGTCCATTTCTTCTAGAAATTTATTGTTTTCCAGCAATGTGTGTCTCCTCACCATGGCCATAAGCCAACTGCACCTTCCAAACCAGGCTATCCTTCACAACATCAGACGAAAGCGCATCAGAAGAGATTTTTGTTGCCCCCCTCCACATACATTGTTTGTTTGCAGCCATGTGGCTCCTCTCTGTCCGCAACGTGGCAGCTATAAGAGCTTCATGTGTCGATGTATCGGAAGAGATAAATTTGACAGTGTCTGCCATCGTGCCAGCACCACCCACAATGAATATAATGAAAAAATCAATCAACAATCTATTATGTTAACCAAGACATAGAGAGATGACCTCAAACCCCAAACAGGAATGTCGCCAATCCTGAAAGAGAAAATCAAACCCAGTCTGTCAGCCACTTCTAGATAAATCCAAACCAGCAAGAACTCCTAGATTACAAGCAAATATGATACAAATATGACGATGTCGGTTAATGGGTAATAGCATCTAAAGTACCATTTTGTCATACAACAAGGGGGAATGTAAAATGTTCTATAATACCTTAATGAGACCTCCCCACCCCAAATGACTGAAACATCCAAGAAAATTATGGCCAAGTGCATAGTGGACAGAAGACCGTGTTATCACCTAGATTTACCTCAGGCTGAAGGAAGGCAAACCAGGGTAACCACAAACCACACTTAACCTTGTAGCTAGCCCTACAAGGTAGGGAGAGGGCTCTCTCCGTAAGAAACCTCAGTCAAGGATGACTACAAAAATGATTTTAGGCTAGGTATAGTAGCTCGAAATGTTTTTAATAGATTTTCTGGTGTTGTTGGTAAGATCAGATGGAGCTGGGCAGTTTAATTCTGGGAAATTAAATCAGAAATGCAGAGTATTTTATGGGGAAAGGTAGGCATGGACTTTAACACCTTTGGCTTTATGATTGTGAAGTGTTTAACACTGGTGAGGAGCTGAGGAGGTCATATGAGATGAATCATTCTCAAACAGTAGAAAACATAAAATATTGAATGATTTCCCAAGCCAGAGCACTGTAAATAATGGATTCTACCTATCTAACTTGAAAACATTCAATAGAAATAAATGGAATGAATGATGGCATACATAACATTTAACAAATGATTACAAGAGAAGAAATCGTGCTAAAATTTCATACCACAGGGATCCCGTAAAAAAGAGCTGCGAATCTTTATTAATTTCCTGCCAAACTGGTTACAAATATGTACAATCAAGCTTAGAGCGTCCCAGTGATTCCAATTTTTTCCACACCTACAAATGACTAAAAAATTACATTAAATAGACATAGCCTCAGGGGGCGAAGTTGTAGAAAGAGGGGTTGTTTCACCTGCCCCGAAACCAAAATCTGAAGATAGAAAAACCCAACAGTATGCCTCTGAAAGAGAGGAAACAATATATTTGACCATTTGGAATATTTTCTGTTAGATTTACTCCAACAAATGGAAAGAAAAACAGATCTGGAACCTTGTCCCCTCATTTATCGTTGTTGTCGTTCTGTGGTTGATGCCGTAATGATCTCTGTATTCATAATTTAGCTCACGGCCCTAACAAAATATCTTTTTCCTTTAACTTGAAGAACAACCACTTTAAACCAGTAAAAATCTAATTTGCCTCTTATAATGGAGAAAAACCCCTTTTTATTGAAAAGAGCAAAAGGGAAGCGGTGGGCCCAGAAATCGCAATCGCAAATCGGAGGCGGAAGGGGCGGGACTACTTGGTGGAAGAAAACGCAATTTGCGATGGAGCGATGGTGCAGTGGAGAGATGAGTGATGAGCAAGGGCGATGGAAGGAAGGCCGATTGAAAGAAGGCTGATGGGAGGAAGGTCGATGGGATGGAGGATAGACAGTGCTGAAGCGATGAGGGGATGCCGAAGAAAAACCTTTTAAAACAAATAAAATCGAAAGTGGCGCTTTTACACGGGGAAAAGCCCCTTTCCTTTGGAAAGGAAGGAAGGACTTTGGTGGGACCGGGAATATCGCAATCGCAAATCGGAAGCGGAAGAGGTCATAACATATGGCGGAGGGAAATCGCGATATGCGATGTGCGATGGAGGAATGGTCGCATCGGGGAAATGGAGCGAGCGAGAGTATAAGCGCTGGGGGAAGCGATTGCACGATGCAATGGTGCGATGGCATCACATCGGCGGAAGGAATATGGAAGAGTTTAAGTGGTGGTGGGGAATTCCGATAATGCGATGCGATGAAGTGACTTATCACATCGGTGAAAACGAATGTGCGGGGTTAAGTGCTGGGGAATGTTGCGAAGTTGCGATGCGATGGTGCGATGGCATCGCATCGACGATGGGCCATCGCATCGGGGTTTTGCAGGATGCAGAAATTTCAAAAAGAAAAAGGGGATTTTACGATAAAGGAAAAAAAATCATATAAAAAGGCAAAAATGTAAAGTTAAAGGGCCAAATGAAAAAGGGGCAGATTTATGCTTTTGGGGCCCTTTATTCACTTAGGCATATTTTGCAATCCAGAAAATGATTTTGGGAGTGTGATATACCGTTGGAAAGCTATTTCCGAGCTCCTTCTGATGGACATATTTACAACATGTTTTGCAATAAATATCATATGAAGAACACCTCTAAAAACCAGGCAAGGAAAAAAACCCCTCTGACCCTTGGTGACGGGCTGCAAAGGACTAACAGTGGCTTTATGGAGATAGCAGCTTCTGAAGCTCAACTTATTACATATGGAGACATAAAATTACATAAAAGATGATAATCAAAACAAAGTATTATGTTTTCACCTCAAAACATGTTTTGAGGTGAAAATTACATCCAGCTGAAAGAACAACTTCTTTGATTTTTCCAAATACCATGCTTTTGAGTTTATTAGGAATCCTCATGTCCTTTCTGATTTTATTGACACTTTCCTCATTAATTTGACCATGGTGGAACCATAGAACCTAATGAGACCAACCCTATGACCTAATAACATGAACTGCAGAGTGAAAGTGAATCATGATTGAAGACCATAGAGAGGAGAATCAGCAAGTATTTACATGAGGGAAAACTGATGAAGTGACCCCGACCATCAGCGAATCCATGACCTAATGGAGTGATAAAAGTTACAGTATGAGACTCCTACTATGCAAATGCAAAAGAGCATATTTTTATCACTGATGGCAGTATGACAAGACTGACACTAACATTGGCTCCAATGGGGATGGTAGCTCCTTGGAGGTGCCAAGAACACCGTAGACCTAGTAGCCTTATCCATTGGGCAATACGGTCAAAATACTTCAAAGACTGAAAACTGACACAATGCAGACTGACTCATGACTCAAACCATGACTGTTAAACTAAATTAAAACCAACAAACCTTACACATATCATTCAAGTTTTATAGCCTTCGCTTTGGGCCCCAAGCTTCAATGACTGTGTACTTGAAATCTTACCAACAATGAATGTGGTATGTACAATGGCTGTGACATGATTTCAGAGAATCATCTTAAAAGTAGTAGTGCTTCAAGAGCCTACCATTCACTGGCCCTCCTGGGCAATCTTGACTGTCAATTTCTGTGAGTAGAAAAGTGTTATGTCCTCTGTATGCTGAAATCTTATACGGTCCTTTCCATAGGTTATCAAACTTACCATGCTTTCCTTTGTCCTCATTTCGTGCATCCCATCTCAGCACCACATCTTCCAACTGAAATTTCTCTGCTTTGGTTTTGTGATCATAGATCTTCTTTATTTTTTCCTGCAACCGAAAAGTGTTTTGAGAAACTTCCTCCCTTGTTTGTTGAAGGTGGATCATTTGATTGATCCTTCGCTGATTATCATCCTCTTCGCTACCAGCTTCTTGTAATAATCTCATGACCAGAACTATAAGTGATGTAGGAAATACATCATCAGTGCCATAAACTAATTCAAATGGTGACATACCTATGGATTTCTTGTTGCTAACTCTATCAGCCCATAGTGCGTTGACAACTTTTCGATGCCAATTCCTCTTGTTCGCTTCCAACATTTTCTTAATTATATTCACCAAAGTCTTATTTGATGATTATGCTAATTCGTTGCCCTGTGGGTAGTATGTTGTCGAATGGCCTAGTAAAATATTGTACTTATTGCAGAACTCCACCATTTTCTTGGACTTAAACACCGCCGCATTATCTGTTATGATCTTGTGAGGGCAACCAAAACGAGACAAGATATTTGATTCTAAAAATTGAATAATTACCATATATGTGGCCTGCCTTGCTGGAATGGCCTCAATCCATTTGGTGAAATAATTGGTAGTCGTCAAGATCCATCGATGTTGTGCTGATGATGTGGGATGGATTTCCCCTATAAAATCAAGTCCCCACTGCTGGAAAGGTGCATTTACTTGAATTGGTTTCAAAGGAAGAGGAAGAAATTTTCTTTTACCTTGAAAAACCTAACACTCATGGCAGCTCATCACTGTTTTATACAAATCTGAAAATAGAGTCGACCAATAATATCTTTCCGTCAACACTTTGTTAGTTGTTGTTTTCCAAAACAAATGACCACCACAATCACATTTATGAAAGTCATGCATCACCTGCTGAGCCTCATCTTCAACCAAACAATTAAGTAGAATACCTCCCGGGTCTTTCCAATAAAGAGCAATGTTTAAAATATAGAATTTAGCAGACTTAAGTTTTAGTGATCTACCTTTGCTTCTAGAAATCCCTGGAGGTGGCGAAAGATGCTGAAGAACATAAAATATGTCTGAATATCATGGTGATTGGAGAAAAAATTCTGAAACTGGAACAAGGGAACCATCATCCTCATCCTCCGACATTGCTGCTATGAGATTTATGTCCAGGGCACGCAGGTTTGATTGTGCCATTCGTTTTTCCAAGCCTTGTCCCTTGATTAACTTTGTGGGTTTAATCTCCAAATCGTATTCCAACATTGCTGCTATCCACTTACCTCTTCTTCCCTCCGGATCAGTTTGCACCAAAACATCTTTTACTGCTGCATTAGGAACATATGCTATGGTATGTGAATGCCAAATGTATACTCTAAAATCCTTCAATGCTTTTATAAGAGCCAATGCTTGTTTCTCAATGATATTATACCGCAAGACAGCATCTCGAATGGTCCTACTGAAAAAGGAAATGGGGTGTTCAATCTGATCTCTCTTTTGCATCAATACCGCAGCCATGTTATGCTTTGATGCAAATGAAAATATAATGAAATCTTGAGTGTAATCGGGACTAATCAAGACTGGGGCTTTGGACAGAGCAAACTTGACCAGATTAAATGAATTTATAGCATCCTCGCTCCATTTGACAGTGTTGTCCTTTTTCAACATATTAGTCATTTCTCCTAAATGTTCAGCCAAATTGGGTATAAATCTGCGTAAGAAGTTCATATTACCATTGAATGCCCGAATCTCCTTTTTGTTGCGTGGGAAGTCTATGTGTTGAATTGCCTCCACTCTTGAAGGATGAATGCGGATACCGTCTTTGGAAACGATATGACCCAACAGCTTGCCCTCATCTATAGCAAAAAGACTTTTCTTCGGATTGAGATAAATCCCAAACTTTCTGCATCTCTGAAATACAATCCTTAAGTGGTGCAGGTGTTCATCATCAGAACCAGAAAACATTGTCAAATCATATAAATAAACAACCAGAAAAACATCCTTCTCATTAGCAAAAGCGATGTCTATTGCTCGCTGGAAAGTGGCTCCAGCATTCTTCAATCCAAATGGCATTTTGGCATACTGAAAATTTCCCCAAGGTGTCGTAAAAGCAGTTTTGTCTTGGTCTTTTTCATGCATCAAGATCTGGTTATAGCCTGAGTACCCATCGAATAGTGACATACATGATGCTCCAACTACTTTTTGTAGAATATGATCCATCTTCAGAAGTGGATAGTTATCCTTTAAGGATACTTTATTGAGATTCCGGAAATCCATGCACAACCTTATTTCTCCTGTAATTTTGCGTGCAGGGACTAAATTCAAAATCCAATCAGAAAATCTAATTAGAACAATAATACCAGCTTTTTACAATCTGTTTACCTCTTTTTCAATGGATGGCAGCAGCCTTGGATTGATCCTTCTCAGCTTCTGTCTAAATGGATTCTGATCCGGCTTGATGGGAATAGTATGCTGAATTAAATTTTTGTCATATACCTTCAAATCCGAATAATCCCACGCAAACACATCAGAAAATTCAAAAACTAATTTTACATACTGGCCTTTTACCTCAGGAGACAATGCTTTTGACAACTTCACAAACTTAGGCTTGTCCGTTGTTCCAAGATTGACATCTTCAACTCCTTTATCAGTAGGCACCAAGCTTGGCTTGCTTGCAACAGCATCTTGATCAAAAAGCTCCTCTAAAGGTATGAGGCCTCTAGGAATAACATTGTCTTTCAGCTGTAACACGTCCATCTGATTTGCTTCAATCTCTTGTTCATCAGTATCAAAATCACCATCTATGGAAGTATCTTTGAATTTTCCTTCATTCTGTAAAAAAGCATTGATTTTGTTGTCATCCCAAAACACCTGCCAATACCTTAAATTATCTGGAACAACAGGCTGATTTTTGACATGAATTTCAAATTTGTTGATGGAGTTCATTGGAATCTTCAAATTGCTTGCAGTAGTGGCAAGTGAATTTGCAATAAGATTCTGCATTCGGGGTACTACTGTCAGAGTATATTCAGAAAACATTCTCAGGATGTCTAGGATTTCATTTATATAGGCTCTCAATCGTGGATTCTTTGCTTGATATTCTCCCTTTACCTGTTTGATCACCAACTTTGAATCTCCATAGACAGAAATCCTTTTTGCATTTAACTTCTTCAAAATTTTCAGACCTGCAATCAAAGCTTCATACTCTGCTTCATTGTTAGAGCAGTCAAAAGCCAACTTATAAGCACATACTCTAACATTACTAGGAACTCTGTCAGGCTGGAAAACAGGGCTCCGGATCCAAATTCCTATACCAGCACCGTCCTTACTAACAGCCCCGTCAAAATCCATGCTCCAAAGGCCTTCCTCCTCTTATAGATGCTGAAATTTTGTTTCTTTCTCTGCCTTACTTTGACTAATCTCTTCATTCTTTTGTTGTTCCCTGACCCTTTGCTGCTGGCAGGTGGAAAGCTTAGAAAGGCTTTCTTCTTTTTCTTTTTCTTTTTCTTTTTTAAGGACTTCCCTAAAACTCTCTGAAATTTCTGGTACCTCATCTACTTCTACCAACTGGACATCTTCATCATTCAAACCACTATCTGAATATAATACAAATGACTCTAAATCTGTGTGGACAACATTAATTGGATGATTAACTGGCTTCTCTTTGCTAGTGATCATATATTTCATTTTCTTCTCTCTGTATAGTTTTCTCAATTGACCGAATACGAGGATGGTAGCGTAAGAGAAATCAAGTTGTATGGTTCCCTTCATTTTTTCACCCCACGATCTGGAAAAAAGCATACCAAATCGTGGTGGAACATTGGCAACAACCACATCCATCAAAACATTCTTGGCTGGGATTTGATCTAAAGATACTACCAAGTCTTTGATAAGACCAATACAACGGATCCTACCGGAGTCAAATGAATACAGATCATGGTATTTGCGGGTAATATCAAGACCCAACATCTCCATAATGGCTTTAGGCATTAGATTGTGAGAAGCGCCGGAATCCAACATAGCGTTGTGTAAAATGTACTCATGCAATCTAAGACTCAGGTAAAAGGGAGGGACTTCACTATCTTCAGACTGTCCTTCTATGGCAGGACCAAAAATGAGTTCTGGATGGTCATCTTCAACATTTACCATATCTGACATAGAGTCTATTTGCAAAAATCTAGATACCTGATGTTTATAAGTATTGTTCTTCACTAACTCAGCTAAGGGAATGGACACCTTCAGCTTAGCAATTTCATTTTCTAAATTAAAAGATGAAAATTTTTCTACCTCTTTGACGGGAAGATCTTTCTTCTCCACTTGCTCCTTCACTGCACTTGGCTGATTATTCTTCTCATTTGAAATGTTATTTGTCAAGGGTGCTTTGATGGAAGACGAATCAGCAGGTTCTTTCCCTTTCCTGTGAGTATTTGAAGAGTCATTCTTTGATAGCAGCTCTTTCCTTTTCTGAATGGGATTGATTGGCACATCTCTGCTCCTCAAAGAATATTTATTCTGTTGTGCTGAAAAAGCGTTCATATATCCTCGTTGATAATCATCGGATTCTTCCTCTAGAACTACGTCATTGGCCAATACGAAATATTCATCTCTTCGAGTCTCTGGAATCACTACATATTCTTCATCTTCTGTCAGAAAAATGGGCGTACCATCGGCAGTGAAAAAATGATTAGCTTCAACTAACGGATCATCATCATCATCTGTTTCCATTCCCCGAACATAATTTTGCTGCAAAGGAGTTATGATATGTTGTTGTTGTGTTGTTTGGTCTTGCGCTTTATGTTCCCTCTGTTTGATTCGAATTGGGGCTCCTGCTGTCCTCTGAAATTTGGATTCCTAATTGGTGCTTCAAGTCTATCTAAAATAGTCAATCGGCCGACCATCTTCTCCACAGTTCGGATAAAAGTATCCATCTTAGCATCCGAGGGGGATGCTTCCTCCTTTATAGTCACTCTCTTTTCAACTCTCGTCCGTGCTCTTTTAGCTAGCAGATTTGCTTCTACGCTTACAGTGTTTTTCTTCATATCTTCAAGTGTGGTAGGATCTCGTTCTGGTAGGTAATATGCCGTGTCAGCATCGAAACCATCTGGAAATTTGAGAAAAGCTAACCCCACAGGGGGTTTACGGTTGGTCGAAATAGCATTATACACTGCATTAAACCTCACACAATAATCTTGTACACTTTCACCCACATTCCTTTTTATATTTTCATACTCAGAAAAAATTTGGAGTGGGTTTTTCTTCACCTCCCACCGGTCTAAGAATTGTCTATGTAACTCCGGAAAAGTGTGGATAGAGGTTGTTGGTAAGGCTCTGAACCATTTTCGAACTTCGCCTCCAAAGCTTTGGACAAACAATCTCATAGTCACATTTTCTACCTCTACCTCATGAAGGTCAAAGAAGTCATTCATATTATCAACATGTTGTTGGGCTATAATGCTTTGAGTGGCATCAAAAAGAGGAATTTTACTCTGGTAATTAGTAGGCATATCATTCAGATTCTGAGGTAAAACCAGGGGTGCATACCGGGCAGCCATGACTCGAGGTGGATTTACAACAACGTTTGAACTACTAGGATTCAAGGGAGTTGTTGATGGAGAAGTAGGGGTGATAAGTTGGAGGGGAAGGGTAGGTATAAACTGAAGTTTGGAATTAACTTCAGAAATTGATAGGAATACTGATGAATTGAGGGTAGAAAATGTTGTTTCTGATGATTCTGAAAGCTCGGGGATATTGGTAGCAGTGATGGATGATTGAGAAGAGTTTAAAATATAATCGTCAATCAATCTGTTTGCCCTTTGAACTTCAAGATCTACAAGAAACTCCAGGTCTAAAATTGTGTCATCAAGTGTTGTTTCAGATTTGGTTCTGAACAGAGAAAGCTCAAAATGCTCATCAAACGGGAGGTCTTCAACAAACAGCCACTCACTGGGCCAGGAATGGGATCTGAAAATAGGTCTAGGGCTTGCTGAACTTTCTTGTCTTCTAATTATTCGCGGAATAAGGTTAGGATTTTCAAATATAGGAGGATTTGGATCAGGATTGGTCCTCGTGTATTTCCTTGAAGCCAGTGTGATCGAACTTCAAAAAAATTTACTCTACAACGTTTTATTTCAGCCTAGAAAATTCTAAAACTCATGATCCAAAGTTCAAGAATTTTTATTGAAGATATTACTGGGGTGATTAGTCTTTCGTTTTAGATTTTTCCCCAGTATGGTCGCCACTATGTTATCACCTAGATTGACCTCAGGCTGAAGGAAGGCAAACCAGGGTAACCGCAAACCACGCTTAACCTTGTAGCTAGCCCTACAAGGCAGGGAGAGGGCTCTCTCCATAAGAAACCTCAGTCAAGGATGACTACAAAAATGATTTTAGGCTAGGTATAGTAGCTCGAAATGTTTTTAATATATTTTTTGGTGTTGTTGGTAAGATCAAATGGAGCTGGGCAGTTTAAGTCTGGGAAATTAAATCAGAATTGCAGAGTATTCTATGGGGCAAGGTAGGCATGGAATTTAACACCTTTGGCTTTATGATTGTGAAGTGTTTAAGACTGGTGAGGAGCTGAGGAGGGCATATGAGATGAATCCTTCTCAAACAGTAGAAAACATAAAATATTGAATGATTTCCCAAGCCAGAGCACTGTAAATAATGGATTCTACCTATCTAACTTGAAAAAATTCAACGAAAATGAATGGAATGAATGATGGCATATATAACATTTAACAAATGATTACAAGAGAAGAAACTGTGCTAAAATTCCATACCATAGGGATCCTGTAAAAAAAAGCTGCAAATCTTTATTAATTTCATGCCAAAATGGTTACAAATATGTACAATCAAGCTCAAAGCGTCCCAGTGATTCCAATTTTTTCCACACCTACAAATGACTAAAAAATTACATTAAATAGACATAGCTTCAGGGGGCGAAGCCGTAGAAAGAGGGGTTGTTTCACCTGCCCCGAAACCAAAATCTGAAGATAGAAAAACCCAACAATATGCCTCTGAAAGAGAGGAAACAATATATTTTACCATCTAGAAGATTTTCTGTTAGATTTACTCCAACAAATGGAAAGAAAAACAGATCTGGAACCTTGCCCCCTCATTTATCGTTGCTGTCGTTCTGTGGTCGATGTCGTAATGATCTCTGTATTCATAATTTAGCTCACGGCCCTAACAAAATGTCTTTTTCCTTTAACTTGAAGAAAAAACCCTTTAAACCAATAAAAATCGAATTTGCCTCTTATAATGGAGAAAAACCCCTTTTTTATTGAAAAGAGAAAAAGGGAAGCGGTGGGCCCGGAAATCGCAATCGTAAATTGGAGGCGGAAGGGCGGGACTACTTGGCGGAAGAAAATGCGATTTGCGATGGAGCAATGGTGCAGTGGAGCGATGAGTGATGAGCAGGGGCGATGGAAGGAAGGCCGATGGAAAGAAGGCCGATGGGAGGAAGGCCGATGGGATGGAGGATAGAAAGTGCCAAAGCGATGAGGGGACGTCGAAGAAAAACCTTTTAAAACAAATAAAATCGAAAGTGGCACTTTTACACGGGAAAAATCCCCTTTCCTTTGGAAAGGGAGGAAGGACTTTGGTGGGACCGGGAATATCGCAATCGCAAATCAGAAGCGGAAGCGGTCATAACATATGGCGGGGGGAAATCGCGATATGCGATGTGCGATGGAGGAATGGTCGCATCGAGGAAATGGAGCGAGCGGGAGTCAAAGCGCTGGGGGAAGCGATCGCGCGATGCGATGGTGCGATGGCATCGCATCGGCGGAAGGAAGATGGAAGAGTTTAAGTGGTGGCGGGGAATGCCGATAATGCAATGCGATGAAGTGACTTATCGCATTGGTGAAAATGAATGTGCAGGGTTAAGTGCTGGGGATTGCTGCGAAGTTGCGATGCGATGGTGCGATGGCATCGCATCGGCGATGGGCCATCGCATTGGGGTTTTGTAGGATGCGGAAATTTCAAAAAGAAAAAGGGACTTTTGCGATAAAGGAAAAAAAATCATATGAAAAAAGAAAAAAATGTAAAGTTAAAGGGCCAAATGAAAAAGGGGCAGAGTTATGCTTTTGGGGCCTTTTATTCACTTAGGCATATTTTGCAATCCAGAAAGTGATTTTGGGAGTGTGATATACCATTGGAAAGCTCTTTCCGAGCTCCTTCTGATGGACATATTTACAACATGTTTTTCAGTAAATATCATATGAAGAACACCTCTGAAAACCAGGCAGAGAAAAAAAAACCCCTCTGACCCTTGGTGACGGGTTGCAAAGGACTAACAGTGGCTTTATGGAGATAGCAGCTTTGAAGCTCAACTTATTACATATGGAGACATGAAATTACATAAAGATGATAATCAAAACAAATTATTATGTTTTCACCTCAAAACATGTTTTCAGGTGAAAACTACATCTAGCTGAAAGAACAACTTCTTTGATTTTTCCAAATACCATGCTTTTGAGTTTATTAGGCATCCTCATGTCCTTGCTGATTTTATTGACACTTTCCTCATTAATTTGACCATGGTGGAACCCTAGAACCTAATGAGACCAACCCTATGACCTAATAACATGAACTGCAGAGTGAAAGTGAATCATGACTGAAGACCATAGAGAGGAGAATCAGCAAGTATTTACATGAGGGAAAACTGATGAAGTGACCCCAACCATCAGCGAATCCATGACCTAATGGAGTGATAAAAGTTATAGTATGACACTCCTGCTATGCAAATGCAAAAGAGCAGATTTTGATCACTGATGACAGTATGACAAGACTGACACTAACAGACCGTACCCACAACGTCCAAGAATGGAATACTCACATACGATGCTAGCAGAATAAAATTATTCCCTTAATGGACGTTCACCAACCCAGCCTGATTACGTCATGGATAACAAACATCGAGGCACAAAGACACCATCCAAATCTACCCACCATATTCCAACATTTAATCTCATGCCTCATACCAAGTCACAGTTGAATCGCTAATTGTATTTTCCATCAAGATCATTAATCAATGCCCTTGGAGCATGTGCCCAACAACCCCCCTGGAAAATTTTGAAAAATAAACCGGTCACCTGATGAGCCCCTTGACCACCTTGTAGGACGTCAGAAAAACCAGGGTTCAGCAGCATCCAAGTATCATACATCGCAATAGAAACAGCATACACATCCTTTACAATGCCACCATCTGTGACAAAATTGAAAACCAAAATCCTGGCAAGGGCGGGATATGATCAGTGAATCAATCCATTTGTGCCAAATAAGCGACCATATGGAATGAAGGGATGTTAGTAGGCTCCCCTCTGCGATTGGGTTCTCCTGAGAAGGGGATCTATGCCCTATGTTTTTCATTTGGCATTTTCACACCATTTCACACATGGATTGATATAATAGCTCGCAGAATGATTAGTGCAGTGACCCCCAATACAATAATCCGACCTATCACATATGCATCAGTTGACATTGTGTCATCCCAAAAACCATTATCCCATCCTCCTTAAGACTTTAAACCGACCTTCCTCTACCAAATGATGTAGGATGTCAACTCTAAGAGCATAGAGACAGAATTACTATATATTTTATTACCACTCCTATATACGAGTGTTTCCTCCAAGAAGAAAAAACACTAGACCACAATCTCATTCACAGACACATGAGCCAACCCTCTGTATTCAAGACCACTCCTATGAACGAGCTTTGCCTCCAGTAAGCAAAAACAGGGCATTTCAAACTATACCACAATCTCATTCACAGACACATGAGCCAAACCTCTGCATCAAACCTTCTAAACTCTGCTATGTACTACCCATCCCAAAAACCATTATGAAAACATAAAGTCTTGCAACATCCTCCTCAAAATAACATGAGCATCCTCCACACAGCAGACATTCGTTAATGCTTCTCCATCAGTGGTCGCTTCCTCTCCAAATCAATGTTTTGTGTTTGTATTCTTGAGCTATTTAATTTTAATTTTCCAACATCCCACTCTATTAAGTTACTCAATTTTCAATAGATTGTAAAATTTTGTAAAATTTTCAATAGATTGGTGTGATAAGAATCACTTGCAACTTGAATGTTTAATTATTGGATTTTCTAGCAAGCTAGAAAATGGCATTTATTGCAAATGTGTAGAGTAGTTTTTGTGAAAGATCATTGTTGAGTGATATATGTAAAATGTTATTATGAGTTAAGTTATATATATTGTGCATAATTTTTTGTGTTTAGTTTTGAGATGACGAATCACGTGTTATTTAGGGGTATACAAATTAAGAGGGAGAAGTACTTAATGTTAAGAGTGGTGTCACTTATATTTCATTTTAGGTTGTAAAGGTTACAAATTAAATATTGTGTGTTAAAATTATGAGGTTATATTAGTGTGTATTGGTTCTAAGACTTTCTCGATAATATCTCTTAATTTTTTCAGTATCCTGTCAATTAGCAAAGATATTCTTAAACGTCTCATGACATCTTTAATTTTCTTGTATCTCATGACCATGTAGACTACTCACTCTCACACACCACTCACAATGATACCCAAATGTACATACTCATTGCAATTTGTTAAAGCTTAGCTATCCACTTTCATGATTTATCATCTTTTTAACAAAATTGTAATGGAACACATATGTTTTAAGAGAAAACATGTGCATTGCTTTTATAATTGATGCCCAAGCACTTTCCCACTTTAAAAATTGGCTTTGGGTGGCAGGTCCCAAGGTTGATGTGATAAAACTCTCTTTCACTTTGGTACTAATATCATTGGTATTTATCTCATGAGAGAAGATAAATATTATCAAGTAATGGGTAAAGATGTTAAGGCCATGGGGTAGTCGTGAGGTTAATAACGATAACTTAGGTGGTGAGGTTGATGGCACTAATTACATTGACGTTGTTATTCTTGACACATGTATATGTCTGCTAAAATCTAATTTGGTGTCATTATCCTCATTGCCTATATTTATTTGCCAAACTTTATGTTAGTGTTATTATTCCTCCACCTATATGTTAAAATCTAACATCACACAACTTTATTTGTATGGTGGACAATATTTATCCTTTCCTTTATTACTATAGTCTTGAATTCTTATAATGAATTCTATTTCGCATCAATACTCACCATTTTTTAAGGTTATATCGTTGAAATTTGCAATAAGAAACAGTGAAATTAGCACCCAAAAACAACATGAAAGCACACACACTAGTGTGGGACCACAGGTCATGTAGTGATGGGTCCTAGCGATACATTAGTGTGCAAGCCAATTTATTAAATAAATTGGAAATGTGTCTAATTTAATTATCCCTTAATTAAATTGGACAATAAATTGTAATATTTTCTCATAATCACTTGTAATAGTTAACTGAGTGTGATAGACTCAGTTAGCTCATGAATTTCGAGTTGAGGGTGGTTGGTGAGGCATGTAGAGTGATTATATGTGTTTTAGAGTTCAAGTTGTGGTTAGTGCATTAGTTTAATGCATGAGAAATCAGTTAACTCAATTAATTGAGTTAAATTCAATTGAACTAGTTGTAATTGTTTGTTGCACTAGTGAAAGATCAAGTGAATTAATTATTATTTAATTCACAACCAGTGATCTACCATGCAACTGATGATTTACTATAAATAGTTGCATGCATGTCAGTTACAATGAAGACCCAGTTGAGACAAAGGTTAAAGGGAAGTTAACTATCAGTTGTGATATTAGCAGGTTGCCCAGATGCAGTTAAAACACCACAGGATGTCCATGATACACAGTGCAGTTGAGCAAGGTTGAAATTCCTAAGGAATAGGGATTGCATTCCTCATGAATTGTGTGAGCAAGCCAGGCTTAAGACAGGCTGAGAATTGGCAGGCTGAAGACAGACTGAGAATTGGCTAAGTGTTGGCCCGCTTTTGCCTGGATCAGTGTGAGACGATTAATAGATTGCAGGAGGCTCTTGTGAGAAGATTGAATTGTAATTGTTTCATGATTCCTTGTGGAATATACAATATATGATAGAGGGGTTTTGAGCAGCAAGCTTTCCCCGGGAAATTATCTATGTTGTGGTTTAATTGATTCTTCTTTGCTTCATGTGATTGGCGATTGTGTTTAAATTTCCGCAATTGAAATGTAGAAGCGATTCAATATCTAGCTTTAGTACATTTTTAGATCGGATTGAATCCATGAAATACATATTGTTTGTATAATTTCTACATGGTATCAGAGCAGGAATTATTTTGGCACGCGAGTTTGCATTGAATATCTGAAATTTTTGATGCAAAATTTTTATAAACAAATAGCATATTTGGATTCCTTAAGAAAAAATACCCAAATTGAAAAAATAAATCGGTCGAATCGGAGCTCGGATGAGGGAGATATCGTCGATTTAAAATCAGCTCTTTTTTTAGAAAATTTTGCGATGGCGAAACAATTACAATGTGCGCGAGTCAAGAACATACATGCACACTAGGTAAAAGATGCATGCAAAGATTTGAGGATCAAATCAGAGGATATTGCCTTGGTGGTTGAGAAGGAGTCTCCCAACATGCAGCCTCAGAAGCATTCCTAGAAGGTTGTGGAGCAGCCACAACTGGAGAAGTAGAGAGGTGACCAAGTGGAAGAGTCCACTGAAGTAGAGACCTCCAGGAGGGGGAAATTTCGAGCCAGAAGGGCAGAGGGAGTACATGCAAATATACCTCTAGGTGTGAGGTGGGGCGATGTGCAAAATTAATCCCAAGAAGAAATTTGGGCAGGATTCATTGAGATGGTGTGTCTCATGGATCGAACCTGGCTACGAGGAGCCCACAGTACAGCAGTAGCAGGAAGGATCAATTAGATTGATGCTATCAGATGTTAGGAGGATGGAAACCAGAGTGACAGGTGTCGGATATTGGAGCGCAGATCAGAGTTGGCAACAATGCAGAGTGCATGGATGTATATGTCAACAGCGCAGAGAGTCCAGTAGACATGTGCACTAGCTAGCAGCAGTTAGAAGACTCTGATGACATATGCATTATATTGATTCAGTTGTTTGGAAGCTATTCAGTTTCAGAAGTGTTGCATGCAAAAGTTGCATGTGTGAGAAGCACTAGAGAAGTGTTGCATGTGCGAACAACACTAGGGAAGTGTTGCATGTAAGAATTGCATGTGCGAACAACACTAGAAAAGTGTTGCATGCAAGAGTTGCATGTCGCATGCATGAGGTGCATGTGCGCGTGCAAGGACATTCCAAGGTACCGGATCGATACAGATTGATTCCTTTATTGTTGAGAGGGAGTGTTGAAATTTGCAACAAGAAACAGTGAAATTGGCATCTAGAAACAACATGAAAGCACACACACTAGTGTGGGACCACAGGTCATGTAGCATGTCCTAATTATCATTACAGTGCAAGACAATTTATTTAATAAATTGGATATGTGTCAAATTTAATTATCCCTTAATTTAATTGGACAATAAATTGTAATATTATCTCATAAACACTTGTAATAGTTAATTAAGTGTGATAAACTTGGTTAGCTCATGAATTTCGAGTTGAGGGTAGTTGGTGAGGCATTTAGAGTGATTCTATGTGTTTTAGAGTTCAAGTTGCAATTAAGTGCATGAATTTAATGCATGAGTAACCAGTCAACTTAGTTAGGTGAGTTAAATTTAGTTGAAATAGTTGTAACTGTTTGTTGCACTAGTGAGAGGTTAAGTCGATTAAATCAGATTTAATTCACATGCAGTGATTTTCCATGCAACTAATGATTTACTATTAATAACTTCATGCATTTCAGTTCCAGTGGAGACCTAGTTGAGACAAAGGTTAAAGGGAAGTTAACTATCAGTTGTGATATTAGCAGGTTGCCTAGATGTAGTTCAAACATCACATGATGCCCATGATACTCAGCACAGTTGAGAAAGGTTGAAATTCCTAAGGAATATGGATTTCATTTCTTATGAATTTCGTGAGCAAGGCAAACTGAAGACAGATTGAGAATTGGCTAAGTGTTTGCCTGATTTTGTCTAGATCAGTGTGAGACGATAGCCAAAGTGCAGGAGACTCTTGTGAGAAGAGTGCATTGTAATTTGTTTCATGGTTCCTTATGGAATATAAAATAGAAGATAGAGGGGTTTTGAGCAGTATGCTTTCCCCGGGAAAATATCTGTGTTATGCTTTGATTTGTTTCTTTATGCACTTGTTGTGATTGGCGATCATGTTTGTTCTCCGCAATTGATTTGTAGAATATCTGGTTAGTAATATCCTGTTTCTGGGATATCTCTAAAACTCGGTGAACTCCAACCAGATAAGGACTAGGAGGGCGTTTACCAGATATGTTGCCCCAGATTTAGTACATCGTTAGATCGGATTGAATCCATGATATACATATTGTTTGTATAATTTCTACATATATTCTATCCATTAAACATGAGAGAGGATAATTAATGTTGTGTACAACATTGTGTAGAATTTAATGAAGTGCATATGAAAAACAGTGATAAGCATTATAGGCTACATGGCTAATGTATGCAATAGTATTAGATGGCTTACAACTAGATCCACATGTAGTGTCAATGTTATGATACATAGAAATCATAAGACGATGGTGAATATAAACATATATTGTACACAAACACATATATTTTCAATGTTAGATGCTTGGGGCCATAGAGCCTTTTAGAGATGATGAAAGTTGAGTAAGGCCTTTGAGCAATATCAAAACTTCCAACACTGGTTGAAATTGCCCATGTAATGAGTTGCAATACAATCCCATGTGGAGTGATATATAAATACTAGTATCAAGAAAGGGATCCATGCCATAGAAAATGAGATCATTCAAGCACCAAGATTTGAAAATTGGGTGATGGAAATGAACAAGAAAGGATGAAAATTAGTTGGGGGAATTTGCATCAATTTTTGTTAACATTCTTCGCAAAAATATTGTTGATTATATATGATTTGATTTTGTTTATTGCACAATCATTGTGCATTATAGATAGCATGTAGATGAGAATTGCTCAATTGTGTATTATTAGTACATTTGATAACATGCAATTCCATCTTACAACTGTGATGGAGACTCTATTGAAGAAGCTTTTAAAAGAAGAGTAGACAATAAACATACTAGAAACTTTAAAGCTCTCCCTTTTTGTTGTTGTTTGGGGCATTTAGATTGCATGAAATCACTTCCTATTTGAGGATTCATATTATTCTCCCCTGTATTTTTCTCTCGAAAGTATTGCCATTCTTTTAGCTTATCCATAAAGCCCTTCTCCCATGATTTTGATTCCCTGCTAGGAAATTAGTATACAAAAGGACATAACTTGGGCTTTTTTTGATGGGGTTGCCCAACGAAATCCATCTTGGGGAAAGTCTAGTGGAACAATAAACCTCACAGAAGATCAATATATTTCCTTTTAGCCTACATTGTAAAAGTAACAAACAATTTAAGTGAGCCAATGGCTTTAAAGCTCACTATGTTTCTAGCTAGAGATTAATTTGGCTTTCTCAGTTACACATTTATGGTGATTCACTTCTGGTAATGAATTGGATGAATGGATACTTCTCTTTGCAAAATCACCCTCTAATGACCTTTTTCCAAAACATCAAAAAGAACTACAAGTTATTTATCTCACGTCGCTTTCAAAGTATTTTTTTTGTAAGCTTGGTGGGACCTTTCTATTCATTTTCTGTCAAAAAAGGGCAAGTTGCAACCAAATTCTAACTGGTTAGGTTGCCTCAACCCACCTAGAGGGAAACCAGGTTTGCTGGCCACCTAACGGCATGATAAGCCATCCAAAAACAAAATATAATAAGTTTGTCCATCCATGCTAAAAAAATCCTTATTATCCTTATACTTCCTAACATCTAGATAATTGTAAACATATTGAAAATAATGAAAATATTAAAACTGTTGCATACAATAAAAGGTAAAATGAGAGGTGATACACCAAACTACTCATCATTAGCTGAGTTGACAGGAGTCGGATCCTTTGCACTTAACCATGGAAGTTCGGTTTGCGGAATGCATTGGATATGTTGTTCAATGCAGTTGAGGCGGCCATTCTGCTTCTAGAGTTGAAATTTAATTTGCTGGAAATCCTAATTGTAATCTGGGAATGTCTGCGAGGACGAGGTCGAGCCTGAAGGGATATGCTCCAAAGCTCTGACCAAGAAGTTCTTCATCATCAAGTACTAGTGAACAGCCTGTTTATACTAAGAAGTTATTCCCCGAGAGTGCCCTGGGTTAGGCACCGAGGTTTTCTAGTCATCCAAATCGATGTCCAATAAACCACTTTTCTGGTTCAACTCCTCTTCCCATTGCGCTATGAGCTGGTGGAATTTGGAAAAGCCCTCATGATAGGCGGTAGAAACTTCATCAATAATGCAGGAGGTTGACTTACGCCCATGGGTTTTACCTGTAGAAGTGTTAGGTTTACAAATATCAATGGTAGCTTTGGGTTGCTTCCCACGACCACAAGAACCCAGGGTGGTCTTACCCTTCTCCAAAGCAGCGCGAGCCATTGTTCAGGAATGGTGGAGAAAACTGAAATCAATTGTCTTGAACCTTGTTGGCCGACCCAAGGTAAACTGATACCCAGGAGAAGAATGCTTCCAGGGGTGCACCGAACTAGGGGACCTGCCAAGGTAACGAAATGTGAGAGCCACAACCCATACAAAAACCAACTCTGTCTCTTTTTGCATCCCGGGAACCTGAAATAGAAATAGTCCTGTGGCCCAGAAACTTGAATCCAACTATTCCCAGAATGTCTGAGGGTACAAATATAAACAAAACCACATCCATACCAAAACCTTGAAAATTCAGGCTCAAGACCACAAATTTCCAAGGGAGAAGCAAAGCTAGTGCGTTAGTGACAGAAACATAAAGAATAGGAGTGGCCCATAGGCCTTACCCAACAAATACCCATTTGTGCCAATATAATTCCAAAGAACACGGACACTAGAATAAAAAAAATAAAAGAGCCTTCAAACAATTCTAAAACAACAGTAAACGATTCCTGGCAATGTGCCTTCCAAACCATCCAACTCAATGCATCTCCCTTCTTCCATAAAACCAACAAACAAGTATAACGAGCCATAACAAGGATACCTATGATGGGACTGAAAACGTACCCGAGACAGGTGGCCTATACCCATTGTAAATGAACCAATGCCCAAAAAAATGCCTCGAAGGACTCCTTCCCCAGGCTTCCGAGCTGCTTAGACCATACCTTATGCAAACAAGAATTTCAAACATGAGACTTACCGAATTTACCATCTAAAAGGTCGAAAACTTGCTTCCTAATAATTTTTTTTCCACCTTCAGTAATGGCATTAATTGAGGCCACCGCTCCATGTGCCTCGTGCATGTGGAGGGTGTTGAGGGATCTCCTCGGGATCCTCATAACATACATAAAGCGTTGGCGGGACTAAAACATTCTAGCTCACACACAATCGAGGACACGTCACTTTCAAAGTATTAAGAGGGAGATAATTTCTCAAAAGTTATAGTGGAAATGACATAAGTGCGTGGAAGATATTTGAGAAAACCCATGTAGGTTCTTTAGATTGCATTCACAACTCTTAGCTCCAAATCTGATTATTAGAAGTTTAAAGTGAGGACCAAAGCATTATTATAAATCTCTCTTATGTGACTAGTTTATTAATGTTTGTACTCAAGCATGCTATTTTTTTAGACCAGAATATGAAGGAACCTTTTTGTTGTAATTATTGTGATAAAGTTTATGAACAAAATGAACTCAATTAGAATGATGTACATAGCTTGCTAGTTGGATTTTAACTGATATTGATCAAGGTTTTTAGGATAGCTTTAAGCTAATATTTTTGTTGAGATTTTGTTGCCAATATGAGACTCCATGTGATTGGAGAAATTGAGAAAACAACTACAAGGATGGCTTAGGCATGTACATTTGTAATTTTGTTCTCTTCAAAGAAAATTGCTTGTTTTTTCATTGGGATGAAGGAGAAGAAGCTATTGATTGATGCATTGGGGTGTGTGTGTGTTACATTAAAGTGAGTCGGGACAATGAAATGTTAAAAATATAGTTGATTATTTAATACATAAACTAGATTAATTAGTCATCATGATAATTACTACATGATTGTGTTAATGTTGAATAGTTTAAATTAATTAGTATGTATGAAAATGTATTAAAAAAAATAAGAAGGGCGAGGGAGATAGAGATTCTCTCTCTCTCTCTCTCTATATCTATATATATATATATATATATATATATATATATATATATATATATATGTGTATATATATATATATATATATATATATATTCTAGTTTTAGGATAATATAGAGGGTAGTTTATGAATTTTTACTTTTGCTTGCCATGTGTGAGTGATGGCATGCCTATGATTGTTTGGAAGACCTTGTGATTGGTGAATTATAGTTGTGAGAGTGTTTGAATACCTAAAGATGAGAAGGATGAACTAAGCCAGAGCATTGAAGGAGGAATTTTTCTAAATTAGAATAAGTGAGAGTGATTGGTATTGTCTTGGTGAGAGTGAGCTCTGAGGTCCTTTGCCTAAATATTGATGAGTTAGGTTGATGTTCATAATACAAATCTTATTGATGTGTACTACTTTTTGACCCAATGCTTGAACTATAATTAATGGTCAATTTCAAGTTTGGTTTTTTGTTTTCTTTAGCTCTTCTATTGCTATCAATGGGTACTCAATTTTTTGCCCCATATGGACAATTCCTCAAGGGAGTTTAGAATCAAATATGTAGTTGAAGGGTCATAGAAAATTGAGTTTCTTTGTCGAATTTTGGAAATCTCACTTCTTTAAAAAAAATCATCAACCTAATTAGTTCAGTGAAAAAGAGAGTATTGTGTTCTCCATAAGTTGTTGAAATTACACCAAAGCACCGATGATTACACTTTCATTTAGCATGTGATAAATTTTGGTGCAAGTATCTCTATCTCCTAAACTCCTTTTTTTTCTTGATAATTAGTGAAATCATAATTTGAATAATAACCAACAATTTAGTAAATTATAAAATGAAAATGCTTGTTAAATTGATGTACAAAAAATTTGTAAGAATCAATAATGTTGTGTTTATATTAAATAAAGAAATTCATTCCAACCTTTGTTTTCTTATCCATATACATAAATATAAACTAATTTGAAAACAAATTTGATATAAATGAGTAAACACATTTCAAGATAATCATAGATTATGGGGATAGTTTACTTGTCATTATTTTTTTTTGGTTCATTACTAGGTAATGGTTTCATTTTTTTCATTTAACTATTTTTCCTTACTTTAAAATTACACTTCCTAAATAAAAATAATAGTAAGTAAACTTTATATAAGTAAAGAAAATTAACTTACAATTCTTACCCGTTATAAGCATTGAGATTGTTTCAAGTAGAGGCCTTACAATACAACAATTGATAAGTAATAGTGTGGAGTTGAGACCAAGTGTATGTACCTACACTTACCCACACATCGTTAATGATTTGCTTCTAAAAGTTAAATACAGTTTACATATTTTGTTTTGTATTAGGAGAATTTTGAGGTCTAAAATGGACTTCCTAACTAAGATAATATAATAATAATTAAAACAAAAAATAAAATTTATGAAATTTTAAATAAAAGAGAAAGGAAATTACATTTTTTATTGTATTTTTGGCTTATCTCCTTATAGATTTACTTAAATGTCAAGTGTGAAACATGAGTTAGATGTGGAATTCAATTCCACATCCGATGAATATCCACTTTGCATACTTGTGAATAGGCCCACATAAAAAAAATGATAATACATTTGGATTTCATTATTGACGTATGTCATCTATAATATGTATATATATGCCTTATTCTCTAGAATTTATGTATAATCAATTAACTAAATATTTCAACCTTGGATTCTAAATCTTAAGGTAACTTCATTTCAAATAATTTGGACATGCTTTTCCTTGTTCACTTTAGTAATTTGAGGTGAAGCATAAATATCCATAATTTAATGCGGTATTAGTGTCAATTGAACTTATTATATTATGGTGTTGTGGAAAATAGAGCATGTCATTGGGAGCCAATGAGTCACGACTCTTGCAAACTGTTGAGGCGATGAACCTCTTGTGCACTTTGGACTATGGATCTCACATGAACCACTGATTTTCAACCTTTAATTGAATTATACTAGTGACCCACAAAAATGTTTTGATACATAATAATGAAACTACCACCACCAAGGTTCAAGGTTAAATTCTCGTCCTAGCACTGCACACTAGTATTTTTGTCTTTGAATAATTGCTTTTCTGACACATAAGTTGTTTGGTGTTTATTTGAATCGATCGTTTCATTTCTCTATTTGAATTGTAATAGTGACCCATGAAAATGTCACAATACATTACGATGCACTATTTCCTTGTCCTCCAATAATTATTAGAAAATTCTCTTTATAAATCACCATATTATTATTCTTAAGAGCTCCATTAGAAACACCAATTGAGATTGACTTAATCAAGAATGAGTAACTCAAGAACTCCTCCATTGCATCCTTCCATCATATCTTCATTCAAATTTTCCCCCACTAAAAGCCCTTTTGCAAACTCGTTTCTCTCCTTAAAAAAGAGAGTAAATCCTTCGATATTTAAATAATATAAATACATTCGAGGTTCCATTCCCCACTTCGAAAGTAGGCTAATATTAACATCATCCACAATCTCAATGTTATATCTTATAAAACAGCTAACGTTATATCTTTTTAATCATCTTTTAACTTTAAATATATTATATTATTTTATTATAACACAATTTTATATTGAAATTTCATTTCTATTAATATTATTCAACTTTGCTCTTTTACTCTTTTGTAAAAGACATTCTTAATAAAAAATTAAGCCATGGTACAATTCCCGAGAAGGTGAGGAGAAAATCAAAAGTTCATACCATCGAGGAAAGTGGGGGAGTTTAAAAAGTTTGAGGAAGAGGCCCGAAAAAAGGTTTGACACTTGACTCACTACTCACATGAAAAAGATGCACATGAAAAGAGGGACCGGGAAAGGAAGGCACGTTGGCATTCAAAAAAATAGCAACATATATAATTTCCTATGTTTAGTTAGAGATAAAGAGTTATATGTTGTTTAGGGGTATACAAATGAAGTGGAAGGAATATTAAAGGTATTATGTATATTACTAGTAAAGGTGCAAAGATACAGAATAGAAGATTTGAAAAAATCAAATCATTTCGAAAAACAAATTACTAAATATAAAAGACGTATTTCATATATAAAAGATATTATATAAAAATTATTTAGGAAAAATCTCAAAAATTCTATTTTATTTTTTATATTTTAAAATATGTAGTTTAATTATTTTTTTAAGAGGTATTTCTAATATAAAAGATATTATATAAAAAAAAAAAAATATTTAAGAAAAAATTGAGAAAAAATTATTTTCTTTTTTATTTCTTATATTTTTAAATATGTAGTTTAATTTTTTTGAGTTTTTATTTTTTTATTAATGAAATTTTTATTTTTAATTTAAATTTTTAAAATATGTCAATTTCGCATTACAAATTACATATTTCTCTTATATTTGGTTGTAAATTAAAATAAATTTTGCAACTTAATTTAAATAATAATTTATATAAGATTGAAAGTTTGGTTGTATCCAAAGAGATCATATTAAATAGTTTTGTAACCCATACACACATATGTAGATCAAATCTCACTCATGTCCTTTTTATAAAACTTAAATGATTCCGGCACAAGGGCCCCGGGGGCACCATGGGAACGTGACCGTAAGGCTCCGACGAGGACCTCAACACTGGCTAAATTTCCATATTTGGAGGCGGTAATTTAGGTAATTTTCCCTAGAGGAATGGGCGATGAGGAGGGCCATTAAGCACGCCCCGTCGAGTGGAGGGCTAGCAATCAGAGAGTGCAGCGGCAATGGTGGTGGTTTTGATATTTTTACTTTTCAATTTGGTAAAGGTTATTTTAAATGGTCTTATAACTTATTTAGTTTTATTGTATAGGACGATGTAAATTACTCATTTTGACACCTCTCTACAATGATATCTAAATGAACCTATTCATTATAATTTGTTAAATCCAAGTGATTAAATCAGGTGGATCATCGACTGGATAAGGATAAGAATCATAAAGAACTACTTGTCCCTTCTGGGTCAGAAGCAGGAAGTAGTTGAAATAAGGCCCCTAGCATCATGCCCTCTTGCTTGATCATCTTAACCCTAAATTCCAGACCACCGAGCTTTGTCTTAAGAAATTCACGTAGTTCCTCTAAGAGAGAGATCCATCGTGTGAATTTTCTTTAACAAAGTTGTAATATATATCATACCTTTTTCAAGAAAGGGGCAAGCGAGGAAGTGAGGAAGTGAGGAATACAGAGAGTAAGAGAAATGGTTTGAAGGGCCGAGAGCCGAGAGGCCGCCCATTATAACATTTGGCCAAAGAGTTTTTTTATGTTTTTATATCAGTATTTTATTTGTATGGCTCTCTTTCCTTCATATGTATTTTTGAGTTGAACATATTTGTGGTTTTAATGAAGAATTTTAATCAAGAAGATAGCACATGGGTTTTTACATGCTGGGATCTGATTTAACCCAGTATCCTGGCATCATTTGGTATCAGAGCCTTGTGTATAATTTTTCTACTGCCTAGATTGTCGTGAAGGAGCTACCTATTGAAATTTGTCTTCATATGAAATTGTGATAGACCTGTCATTTATGTTACGAAATGGCTCTTGAGAATGTTACATGTTGAAATTGAGTTTGAGTGTTGATCCCGATCTGCATGGCACACTACGTGGAAGATATCGGTAGTGGAGGTTGTGTGTGGACATTGAAATGAAGAGAAATTTGTGAGAGTTGTGAAAGACGTGCTCGTGTGAGATCTACAAACCACAAATGTTTGTGATCTGTTAGTAAGAACACAAAAGCTTGAAGATGGTTCAGAAGACAATAGATGCGTAGCATGAGAATGTTTTTCCGCAAACCGTGAAGCCATGAAAGTGACCAAGAATTGAAATCGAAGCTACTCTGCTCAACGTCTTCGATATCATCTCTTCCTCACTTGAATTTAATCATTCTGAGTTGTTCAAGGAAAAGGTCGTGAAGCAGGAGTCGAGATTCATGATCTCCATTGAACATAGTGTCGAAGCTGAAGGAGGTTCAAGGATCGATGCCAGAAGCCACATGGATCCTATTGGAAGATCCAGGATTTGGAGCGAAAATCATAAGTCTGCAGTAAGTGTGAAGCCGCACCACTGGTGAGGTTCTTAACGCACTTGGCAGAGGAAGTATCACATGCGACGACATATGATTAAGAGCTCGAGCGGGTGTAACGTCTAGTAGGTAGCACATTAATACCGGAGGGAGCTACGGTATGGGCAATTCACGCCTCCAAAATCAAGCCTCGTGACATAAGACCGCGCACAACAGACTATGCCACGGGTTGAACGTTACGTCTTGACCATCGCTACTTGGAAGACTGATAGTAAATATTGTGAACAGGCTTGACAATTTCCATGTCTAGTTTGTTTGAGATGAGCGTTGGCTCCATATTGAGTTGAATGTTTTTTTTTATGGATCCCAAATGCAGTTTTTAATCATGTTATTATTATATACAATAACAATGGTCCCTTGAGGACTCATCGATTATTGTAATAACTGGAGTTTGCATAAAGCTGCAATATTTCATTATTATAGGTATAAATAGAGAGGTATTTGGGATTGCATACAAAGTACTGAAGAATGGACCAATTCCATCATTTTGAAGAGTAAACTTGGGCCTTAATAGAATTGAAAATTTTGTAAAGAAATTTTAAAGTGGAATTTGTCATCTTGTATCATTTGTGGTATCAGAGGAAAACGCAGTGGAATGGCAGTAGATTACGCTAGCCTGAACAAGAAGGTGAAAGCTGGAAATGGAGATGACGTGAAGTGGCCAACGAATGATACAAGTGTAAAGGTGAATGCGAAGAACCGTGAGTCAATCAGTCCAAAGAGTTGGAACCAGGAACAACTAAGAAGCGGAATTGAGAGGACGGTTTTGAAAACCAATAAGGGTTTTCACACAGCTTTGAAGAGGTAAGTTGGGACAACGTGGACCCAGATTAATGTTGATTGGCATTCGTAAACAGAAAAGCGGATTGGTGAGCGCGTATGAGCAATGAATCAAGGTGAGTTGGTATTAAGTGTGGGGCAGTATATAAATTCATTGACATGTTTGTTATTTAAAGAAAATGGATGATCTCAAATTTGCCAGCAACGCTAGATCGTGGAGTATGAGAGTCTAAGACAAAGGTTTTAATATACAAAGCACGGAGGAAGCTTGAAGGTAAGATGACGAAAGTTAGTGTGGCTTATTAATGATTTCTATTATATAAATTATATAATAGAAATAAAATAAAATGGATAAAAGCATAAGTGTATAAAGATTATGGTTGGGGTTATAACCATAGGAACTGAAAAGCTTCCACATATGAGGGTTTCCTCTATTTGGGATTTTTAGAAAACAAATTTTATATGTGGTTGTGGCAGTGTGTGGTTGCATCATTTTGGTAGGTAAGGATAAATATGCATTTTTATGTGAGAGGATTTATTATTCCTAATGTGGATTCTTCACAGTTTTGTAAGTCATTTTGGACCAAAGCTTGTAGTCAGAATGGGAAAATTATTTTGATTATGTTTTAAGATAATAAACACAATTGCTTGATGTTGAAGAATCTTTGTTTTACCATCATGTGGCGGCATCTAAGAGGTGTTATTCAAAATGAAGGTGATGTACGATTTGTACATTATTCATCGAAGAAGTTAAAAACATGTTCTTTGTACACAGGTGAAGAGATGTGAATTGATGTTGTATGGTGCATAAAAATGCAGGGAAATGTTTGCATTAAGATGACGAGCTTATGGGCATGCGAGTATTTACAGTGACAAAGACGGCACAAAAGAGTGGAAACCAAAGAATTGAGATTGCAGAGAGAAAGGTTTATTAATAACCTTAACAGGAGTATGAGGTATGATAATTTAGGAAGGTATTTTTGAACATTGAAGATTGAATGGTTTAGTTATTTTCACCTTAAAATAAATCTTGAAAAACCTGAATTGCATTTCTACTAAAGACTTTAGTATCATGTGAAATGATAAGGGCAAATTGATGATTTGTCATAAGAATGAAGTATGAAAGAGAGTGAAGATTTTACATCCTAAAGATGTATTGGGGGTGTATGTTTGTTGGATGATTGTATAACTTGAATTAAGTCAAAATATCCACTATCATTATCACTGGGGTAAAGCTTGAAGTCAAAACAGATGTTAGAGTCAAATGAAAGTTTGAATAGTTTGAGTTAAGATTGAGTATTTTTCATCCAAGATGAAGAACTGCTAGACTTTGACAAAGAGTCAAGCTGGAAAGAATCAATGTAATAAAAAGGATCGTATGTCTTACACCCAAAGAATTGGTCATTGTAACACATGAGTTACTAAAGTGTTGTTTGCAACAAAGTGAAGCAAGAGATAGAGGCTGCTGTGAGATCGTTCTATTCGTCGAACCAAGAGAAGCTGGTTACAGAGGAAAACTTGCATTTTTGATGAATGGCAAGTGTGAAGGATTGGTGAAAGGAGGATTGAATGAAATCCACACGTGAACAGATGAAGTTCACCAAGCAGGGGAAGACGATTGTTGATAGTCATTTCCGAAGATCTGATGAAGACCACAGCAGAGGGAAGAAGAAGGAAAATGCCAAGGTAAGTGGCATATGTGAGCAGTTGACAGATGAAGATTATGAGCGGGAGAAGGCTGAGATAACAGTTCACCTTGAATTGTTAATGAAATTGTTGCAGAGAAATGTGAAATACCAGACACGTGGTTGGACCATGAGGAAGAAGGTAAAGTGGCAGAGGCTACACGCAAAGAGGGAAAAGCAGGTAAAGATACAGTTGACGGAAGAGTTGAGGAAGCTTGAGCAGATTTTGAGGAGTGAAGAACTCAGAGAGGCTGAGTTAAAAATGGATGTTTCCATTTGTGGCCCAGAATAGGGTGAAATTCTAGGTGAAGAGATCACTAAGGAAGATCTCATGAACTATTGGGATAGTTCAGAAGAATCTGAAGAAGTGTTGACGAGAGAAGTAGATGAGGCTATGAAGCCTTGTATTTTTAAATCTCACAGTTTATGTATGTTTGCAGGATGTGCAAAAGATGGTGAACAGTCTAGTGAAACTATCACAGAGGAGAATGAAACTCTTGAGATGGAGTCTGATCGAGAATGCCTTTCAGAGGAGGAAGGTACTAATTTGTTGCAGCAGGAAGAAATCATAAATGAATTCTTGTTTGGGGTAAGACAACCAGTTGAAGCTGTTATGGAGCAGAAGCAAAATGGAAATGCCGAAGAGATATTCCAAGGGGGTAAACAAATGTATTTGTTTAGTGAATTTGCTGACAGAATTTTACAATGTAATGATGCTGAAACCAGGAAAAATCAGGAAGATTGCCAGAAGAAGAATGAAGTTGGGAAGGAAAGTTATGATGAAGTGCTGGAAAGATTTCATATGGAAATCAAGTTCTTAGAACGATGGCTTAAGGAACCTGAGGGAGAAGTAAAGATTGCAGAACCTAATCCAGAAGAAATTGCAGTTACTATGCATGATAGAGATGAAATGTTTTTAACATTTATGGATTTGAATGAATGTTGTAAATTTTCAAATAATAATGTAACTGTAAGTACAGAAAACGACATTAATAGATATGATGTCGAAATCAGAGAAATTGAGCAGAAATTATTTGGCATTGAGATGAAAGATCAGGAACAGCAAGAAAATTATGTCCGTAGAGACATAACGGAGACAGAAATAATGAACCAAGAGGATGAAGATGGAAGCAACCAGCAGTTCAAAACAGAATCTGTTGAAATCCAAAAAGTCTATAATTTGATATTGGTGCTTGAAGCATCAAAAGAGACCGAAAGGTCTTATCTTTTTAAAACTAACAGTTTGTTGGTGAATGCAGGTATAGAACTGGACGAGAAAGTTGTTGTTATTAAAACAATCAAAGACTATGGGTGTAATCAAGAAGAAGTTCTTGATTATTTTTCATTGCAGAAAATTGAGTGTTCAGCTCAATTGGACATGAAAAATTAGACAAAGAGGTATTACTCCGAGGAATTGGCAAACTAAAGTGTTGGAGAAGTCAATGGAATCCGATCGATAGAGTGGGTGATGAGTTACCAAATCGAGTTGATACTTCGAAGTACCAGCGGCAGAACAGAGTCTGGAATCCTGGAGGGAGCAAGTCATTAGGATTTGTGACTGTCGCATTGTTACAGAAAAGCGACGGACCTCATAGACAGGAGTCTATGAAAACTTCTCTACATGGGGAGTCTGATGCAGGAGCATCAATGCTAAATTTTCATTATTCAATTATGTAATTAGGGGGGTGAGATATTTTAATTATTTTATTAATTAATTTGCTCATTTTTAATAAATTAGGAGAGAAAATATAAATGTGAGGACTATTGTAAATATTCCTTAAATAATTAAGGATATGAGTGGAGTTGAATTAGGTAGATAATCTAGGGATTAGGAATTCCATAAACGGGACTTAGTTGAGTCCAAAAAAAGATAAATCTAATTTAGATTTTAAGTTGAGATTTGTGTGGAGGAATTTATGGAATGGAATAAATTATATTTATGTATAAAAATGTAGCTTGTGAGGGTGAGAAAGGGGCAAGCGAGGAAGTGAGGAAGTGAGGAATACAGAGAGTAAGAGAAATGGTTTGAAGGGCCGAGAGCCAAGAGGCCGCTCATTGTAATATTTGGCCAAAGAGTTTTTTAATGTTTTTATATCAGTATTTTATTTGTATGGCTCTCTTTCCTTCATATGTATTTTTGAGCTGAAAATATTTGTGGTTTTAATGACTAATTTTAATCAAGAAGATAGCACATGGGTTTTTACATGCTGGGATCTGATTTAACCCAGCGTCCTGACATCATGGGGCATTAACATATTTCCTTACATCCAAAGAAGATGAACTCTTAACCAAGGAAAATTTGTGCTAAAGCATACTCCACACCCTCTCTTTCACTCTTGTATTATATAATTGATATTTATCTCATGAGAGAAGATAAATAATTTTTGATTAAAAAGTACAAATATGTTAAGGCCGTGTGGCATTGGTGAGGTTAATAACACTAATTACAATTGCATTATTATCCTTGCCACATATATATGTTTTCTAAAATCTAAGTTGGTGTTGTTATACTCAATACTTATATATATTTGTTAAAATCCATGCTATTGTTATTAACCCCCTCTGTGATATATATGTGTGTGTATAATTCTTTAACTTTACACATCTTCATTTATATGGTTGATAGTATTTATCCTTTCCTTATATCACTATACTCTCATATTCACTATATCACTATACTCTCATGTTCCTATATTGAGATTCCATTTCACATCAATACTCATTATTTCTTTAATCCATTAAACACATGAGAAGATAAGTAACATTGAATAGGGTTTACAACACTATATTCTATCCATTAAACATGGGAGAGATTAAATAACATCGAATAGGGTGCACAACACTATGTAGAATCTATGTAATAACATATGAAGAACACCCATAAGCATCATACAACACATGACTCTTGTATGTAATAACATTAGAAGGCTCAAAACTAGACTCCACGTGCACTGTCAATGTTATCATACAACACACTCATATGATGGTGCCACATATCAACGTACATTGTGCACACACATACAAATGTGTGCTAAAATCTAATTCAATGTTATTATTTTCAATTCTTTTTACCTCTAAGTCGATGTTTTTATCCTCACCATATATATATATTTAAAGGAAAACCTTGTGGGGTAACACTTAGGTACTTCCCCTCTTTCAAGGATGATATCAAGTATAAACCTATTGGTCTTGATTATGGTAGTTGACTAGTAAGGACAATTATTGGTGTTGATTATGGTAGTTGACAAATAAGGAAACCTATTGATGTTGATTATGGTAGTTGACCCAATAGGGATGTTGAGTAAGACATGCAATAAAGGTAACTAGGGTAGGGGATTGACCTTGAGACTCCTTTCTTGAAACTGAAAAGACTCTTGAATGAGCCACTATGGGAACTGAATTGTAATCTAGGTTGACTTATTACCATGAATCTCATTCTTGTTAATAAAAAGTGTGTGAGGATGGGTTCAAATTAGTGCAGAATAATTTGAACCCATCTTCAAGCACTTTATATTAGAGAGGATGAAGTTAGTTGTAATAAGCTAACCTAGGTTACAATTTAGTACCCATAAACTATATCATGATTGGAACAAAATCTAAAAAACACATTATTTTAATAATATATTTGAAGACATATGCCCTAATAAAAACAACAAATGATAAGTCAGAGCTAAAAAACCCCACTTAATTTTTTTTATTAATAATATCTTTGAAGACATTTTCCTTAATAAAAACAACAAATGATAAGTCACAACTAAACAACCCCACTTAAAAAAAGTATACTTACTATAATTTGAACATAAAATATCTATATATATCATTAACCCTAGTTTACATCTTATATCTCTATATTAGAATTTTGTTCCACGTTAATATTAAAATTATATGTTCAACCTATAATAATATTACACCGTAGGTGTTATTTTAAGGGCAAGTCTCCCACCGACCTTCATCATCTGTCGAGAGCCTCTGAACAAGCACCACCTGTTTATCTTTATGCATTTATGACCGAGTCTTTTGAGGGAACCACCGCACAAGTGAAATGCACGCACTTGTATTTTTTTACTCGATTCATATTACTCCCTCATCAAAGTGATACCATGCGTCGAGGTAGTTGACCATTTCTTCTAATACGACTGCCCAAATATCTCTATATACTAGCATTTGCACCGAGAGGTGCAAAGGAAGGCCAAATGGAAATCCTTATGGGAAGAAGGTACATATTAGAGGAGTTCAATTTCTTTGGGGTTTTTTAAAATGACATGAAATAAATTTTGAACACATAAATTATGAGGTATCTATCATGTAAAGACATTTCCCTTAGGAAATATTGAGATAGCCACTATGACTCAAGAGCTAGTTCAAATCCCTTATGTGACTCAAGAGATGTACCTTGTACACTAGCCTTATTATTTGGCTATTTTGAAAAGGGGAACAACTTGATAAGCAACACAATCAAAGTTGTTTCAAACCATCAAAACAAAGTTGTTTGTAATATATATATATATATATATATATATATATATTTAAGCATGTAAACAAAACAAAAAAACTTAAAATGCATAGATATTGATAAAACTTGAACTTAGTTGGTATAAATATAATAATCCAAATTTAATTTTCAAAAATAATATAACAAACATTAACATAAAACTCTAATATAATTGTGAAATTTTGCTAAAATATTTATCCAATTTTAAAGGCATGTTTCATTTCTATTATGTGTGATAGGTTTATTATTAGAATCACAACAATATAAAAGAGTATCAAGTTATAAGTAGGTGTTATATTATTAATACATTAGTTGTTTAAAGTCAAGCTTAATTATTTATTAAGTGTGTTTTGCAACTCTAGCATTGATTCCATTGTACTTTGCCTTTACAATGTTAAAGAGATATAACTCATTAATTTTAAAAACACAGACAATAATTCACTATTAAATATATTAATGTCATTAACATTAGAGTTTAAGATGATTTGGGTGTAAAATGATTTGCTATTGCATTGGTATTAACAATGACACTTACCACAAAAATGATTTGGAACATAACTTTAAATAATAATATAATGTAAAATGATGAAGTTACAATAATTTCAACAACAATGCAATGCAAAACAATACTTTTCATTGATATTGATGAAGATATAATGTTAAATGTTTTAATGCCTTGATTTTAACAATGAAATGATAAAAAATATTTAGATACAATAATTTGCACAACCATATGGTGTAACATTTTAATGTTAATGCAATTTAAAACAATCAAATGCATTAACTTCAATACATGCTCATTAATTATCATTAATTTCATTAATAATATGATGCAAGCCACTGAAACAGATGATTCTAGATGCCCTCTTCAATCAATGGAATCTGGCCAGATAAACATGCATAGTACAACAACGATGTTGGTTGGAATGAATCTGAGGTACTATTTTTTTCAAATTTCTGGTTGGAATGAATCTGAGGTACTATTTTTTTTATGTGAGTTGGATATCAAAATTTCAGAAAGTCAGATTTCTCCTTAATTTTTTCTTAAAAATGATATTAATTTAGATAGATTTTATGCTTCTCATTATCGGGTGAATTAATGGTCGTTATGACTTCCAAAGAGTTGGAAAAAAAAAGGTTTTGACACTGAACACTAAATTAGCATAGTACAAATTCAACTACAAACCTCATTTCTGAATAAAAATGACCCATTGGTTTAAATTAATTCCAATGCTTTGTAATTTCCAATTAGTATAGAATTGAAAAGAAAAAATAAAAGAGATTTGTATGGCTACTTACCTAAAGGCAGAACAAAATCTGAATGAAACAATTTGCATAAAATTGCACTTATTACTATCTACGTAACAATAAAGACTGGAATTGATTCCATATTGTGAAAATGAATGGATATGCCACTTTCGAGATGGCTTGAAATACTCTCGCGGTAGAGACTACTAAGTGAAACTCACAAAATCTTCACCCAATGAAACAAATTGTGCAATACCCAACATGTTTTTTCCACAAAATTGCGACATCGAATATGTTTTTTTCACAAAATTACAATACCCAAATCTCTACTAAGTTTTTTTTTTGTAGATAAGATAGTTTATATTATAAAATGAAAACAATATTTATAATAGAGACTGGTAAGTGCGAGCCAGATGCTCCAGCACCGAGAAAGAAAAAAAGGCCTTGACTGCCTTGGAATGATCCTTTTACAATGTTTAGAGTGGTAGAGAACGGTAACAAAACTTACAATGTCAGAGCCCATATTAAACTGAGAAGTTAACATAGTAGACATAACAAAGAGAACAAAAACAAAGCAGAGAGAACTGAAACATTGGAAAAGAAACACCACCCATTGTCGTCGCCCGAGCCCAGGAACTACTGAGTTCCCTCTGTCGGGTCTTCATCCAAGTTGATAGATAGCTCTTGAGTGTTGTCTGCTTGAGTAGACGGAGCCACGGGACCATTGGAGGAGGCGCCAATCGCTTCATTCTTAACACTGGGCGAGAGTCCACCTGCGAGAGAGCGTTTTTTCTGCATGGAGAAACAGTGGGTGTCCTTGGTGACAAATCAATAGTGGTGCACTACTTCAACATAGACAACGAACTTTTCTATTAGCATATCAATTTTGTTCTCTAGTTTCTTCACCACCTCTTCCTATTCCTGCATCACCAAGCCAAGGATATTCTTCAATTGCCAAGATATTTCAATGGTTATGTTGTACAAATTTTCCCTTTCCCGTGTTAGGCATAGATCTGGGATCCACTCGAATTCCTGAGACCCTTTCCTGTGCTTCGATGTTCTCAATACACTCCTGATTTTTGGGGTTAACGACGACTGCATAGATCAAAGTAGCTCACCTTGTTGAAGATTCGACTTTGGTCGTGGGTGGGGTACTAGGAGTGTTCCAACGAGAGGCTACCTGGCCACGGCCTCTTTCGCGTTGGGGAGAAGGGTTGGAGCCTCGTCTCGGTGCCATGCAAGTGAGGGAGGGATTTGGAAGCAGGTAGACGAAGGGGAACAGGGGGAGATGGGAGCAAGAAGGTGCAGGAAGACAGGGAGAGAGGGAAGGGTATTCATAGATATTGGAGGGCATATGGGATCAGGAAGACATGAGGCGGGGAATGAATGCAGGCGGTGGGAGGTTTTGATACATGATATGAGGTGAAAAATCGAACATGGGTGAGGTGATGAAAAGATGATGCCCAGGAGGGTTCACGACGCAAACACCTACGCCCTCAGCAATGACTGCCTTGGGATTATAAATCGTGCCAGATATCATTAATAACGATTCCATCCGGAAGGTTGTTATGAGGGTGAGTGAGACCAATGATATCAGGGCCATTGGAATCATCAGATCATTTTTCGTTTTCGTTGATGATCACACACTATTGGCACAACCTCCCCTCCTCCAAGTCATCCCAAGCTAAAGAACACAGATGTTGTGGTCCCCTTGTTTCTTTGTTGGCCAACCTATCAGCGAAACCATTTTCCTTTCTTATGAAAGCTTGGAAATGAAGTCCAGTGGTTGCGTCGATGTGGTGTTTTATCTTATGAAGGATTCTGTTCAGGCGCCAATTGTCCAACAACTTGGATGCTTCCACCCCTTACTGTAATTTTCGGCTAGCTCGAGTAGCTAACGTAGAATCACCCTCTATGATCAGAGGCCGGAAGTTTTTGGTTCTGCCTATTTCTAATCCATGTTCCAGGGCTTGGAGCTCCACTGCATTTTTTGTAGTGGTGCCCAGATGCCCTACATAAATCTAGATAATATCACCTTGAGAATTTTTGAAAGCTCCCCCAAAGCCCACTATACACGGGTTACCTTTCGCAGCCCCGTCATATTTAGCTTAAGTAAGCTCGTCTCTTGACGGGACCATAGAGCTTCTGACCCCTACATTTTCAAGTTCCTAGAGACCATAGGTATGAGTGAGAACGGAATATCCAAGAGGGATAAAATACGAAGATCCGCTCAAGAAGGCGGGTCAGAGGGGGAGTCAAGCTTGGAGGAGGCCATAGATTCTCTAATTGTTTGCTTGATGAGGGATAGGATAACCTCTTCTGGTTTATGAGTGTCCCTAAAGATTCTCGCATTTCGTTCTTTCCAGAGAGCCCAGCAGATGATCCCCGGGAGAAGATTCCATGCTCTGTTGATCAAGGGGTTGTTAGAAAAGGAGGATCTCCAGTTCTCAATGGTGTTGAGAATGGAGAAAATGTTCCTATCTGAATCATTGAAAACTAAGTAAGTCCAATTCCAGATATTGTTAGCAAAGGGGCACTCATTTAGCAAGTGGTTTGTTGTTTCCTCACTTTTATCATAAAGATTGCATCTGGAGGGGTCCGTGAAACCTTTCTTTCTTAGGTTGTCCCATGTTAGAATATTCTTATGCATGATGAGTCATAGAAACAACGATATTTTTGGCCATTGCTTTATTTCCCACTGAATTTTCCATTTTCGCTCAGGTTGGCAGAGGTTATGGAGCGCAATGTAACCATAGGCCTCCTTTATGTTGAAATGTCCTACACGGTTCTTTCCCCATCTAATTTTGTCCTCCTCAGTTTCAAATTGAATTTGTCTCTCCTTTAGTTCAGCTGAGAACTCCTGCCATACCACGATGTCATTTTAGTTGTTCCACTCTTCTTCTTCAAGCCATTCCCTCCATATATCTTCATCATTGTTTAACTTCCATTAATGACTAACCTTAGTCTTACACTTATTTTTCATATTTGTCTGCAACGGTCTGAATTGCTCTCGATTCAGCTTCGGGCATTTTTGCCAGGCATCTTCCCAAAAGAGTGCTTTATCCTCGTTACCTATTTCCCGAAAACTATGGTTCTGGATTGTTTCTTTGTTGTCCCAGGATTAATTCCATATAGCCGATCCATTGATTGAACCACTGAGCCTTATGAGATGATCTTGATGGTGGGAATGAGCATATTTTTCTTTCCAAATTCTGCCCCAAGGGGAATTTGGGTTGGTAATCCAATTCCACCAGGTCTTAGCCCCCAAGGCCTTCCAAAGAATTTCTGAATCTCTTAAACCAAGACCCCCCCCTTTATTAGGTTTTTAAACCCTGTCCCAGGCCACAACCACCCATTTCCTTTTATTCTTCGAGCCTCTCCAGAGTAAGTTCCTCTGGATGTTTCTAATAGTTCAAGAGATCGATTTAGGGGCAGTAAGGGTTGAGTACATGTAATGGGGAATGGCTTACATAACATACTTCAAAAGCACCAGACGACCTACCAAATTTAGAGCGTGAAAAGTCCAATTAGCTAATATTTTTTCCAATTTTGTGGTGAGATCTTCCCAGTTGGATCTGGCCGGGGTCTTGTCAGTGAGAGGAACACCCAAATATTTGGAGGGAAAATTGCAAATCTGAAAGTCCATGATTCTAGATATGTTCCTTTGGATGGATAATGGAGTGTTGAGGAAAAACAATTTATATTTCTCCACGTTGATGGAGGTACAAGAGACTTCAGATAACTCAGAAAGAATGGCTTTGAAGGATAAGCTTCTTTAAGGGTAGGGGTACCCATTAAGAGGGTGTCATCCACGAATTACTGATGAGTAGAGGGGGGGACAGAGTCATACAATTTGAGGCCAGAAAGGTTCTCTTTGGAGGAAGTCGTTATGATAGATCTACTTAGACCATCAACCATTATAACAAAAGGGAAAGGGGAGATGGGATCTCCTTATCAGATTCCCCTGGAAGGGCTGAAAGTTTGAGAAGGGGATTCGTTTAAGAGGATAGAGAAGAACGCACTTGAAACCATAGCCATGATCCATTTGACGCAGTCTTTGTGGAAGCCAAATGTTGCTAGGACCTCTTTCATGTATGCCCAATTGATTTTGTTGAAAGCTTTGGACATATCCTACTGCATCAGCATGGCTGGTTTTCTTTGTGCTTTGAGGGAGTGAATAACTTCCTGCGAGAGAATGATGTTGTCCAGGATTTTCCTTCCTTTCACATACCCTAATTGGTGTGGAGAGATCAGGGGAGGAAGTATGGATTTTATTCTATTGGCCAATACTTTTGATATGATCTTGTAGACGATGGTGCATAGCGCTATTGGCTGAAATTTGTCAGGAGAGTCAACTCCCTCCGACTTGGGGATCAGGGTGAGAATGGTGGCGTTCAAGGCCTTAAGGACAGACTTTTGGATATGATATTCCTCCACTAAAGCATGAACCTCATCCTTTATCAGAGGCCAACAAACTTTGTAGAAATCCATAATGAAGCCATCTGGGCCCGAAGATTTACCATTATACATTGACATGACTACCTCCTCCACTTCCTGCAAGGAGACTGTCCTTGGGAGAAATTTATTATGTTCCCTGGTGATCATGCCCGGAATGTTTTTGGTTATTTCCTTATTGGATCTTGCCCTATAATTTCTTGGTTTGGTGAGCAGGTTGCTAAAGTATTGGTTAAGTTTGACTTCAATTTCCTCATGAGCCTGGATGAGGTTACCCTCTCTGGATTTTAGGCCTAGGATCTTGTTGTGTCTCCTGTGTTGAATCACCAAACAGTGAAAGAAAGTTGAATTTATTTCCCCGCACTTGATCCAATTGATGCGGAATTTCTGTTGCCACAAATTTTCTTCTTAAGAAACCCTTTTCTCCCAACTCTTTTGGAGATGCAGTTCTTCCAGGTTCCTTTGTTTATTGATTCCCTTGCTAATTATTTGATGTTGGAGGGCTTCATGTTATAGCTACAGTAGTATTTTTTCTGAGGTGATATTGCCAACGTTTCCTTATTCCACGATTTAATCTCTGTTTTGATAAATTTTAGTTTTTGCTGGAATTTATACATCTTGTTCCCATTTTGAGGAAGAGTGGTTTCCCACCATTCCTTCATTCTTTCCATAAATTCTGGATGATCTAACCAGAAGGCCTTGAATCTGAAGGGTATGTTCTTCGGGCCAGAAGGGATCTGAATTTTAGGCCAATGGTCCGATCCCACCTGTAGGAGGATTTTGTCCTCTATTTCCTAGGAAGTAAGATATATCTCCTCCGAAATTAAGAAGTGGTCAAGCTTGGATGCTATATTTCATTCTCCCCCTATCCCGTTATTCCATGTGAAGATACCATTCTTCGTAGGAATGTCAATTAGGTTGAGACTGTCAATTGTGTTATGGAAAGCTTCAGAATCCTTGTCCAATTTCCTAATGCCTCCCTTCTCCCCCCCCCCCCCCCCCCTCAAGTTAACCACCATGTTGAAGTCACCCACTATGATTTTATAAGGGTGATGGAAGGAGTCCAGGAGCTGGCCTATGCCTTGCAGAAGTTTGATTCTTTTAGCAACTCTGTGGGGAGCATAGATATTAGTGACACAAAGGCTGTCATTCGTGCCTATGATATTTTGAACCGTCGTTATAGAGTGTTTTTAGAATTGTGGCTTTTGTGATCCATCGTTACAATTAGAGAATTCTTTCGGTAGTAATCACATGCAATGGAACATTGTAGATGCGTTTCGAACCAACCAGTGTAGTTATAGAGTGTTTTTTGGCCACGAAGGAGGAAAGATCAAATTGAGAACTCTTCCACAAAGTCATGATTCCTCCTGTTGTGCCAGTGGTAGAGTTTTCTATATAGTTTTAGTTATTGAAACATGTTTTTTGGATTAGGGTAAGATTGTCCATGTCAAGCTTGGTTTCCTGGATTAAAAGGATGTCGGGCTTGTCGAATGTGAGGCTTTTTTTCAAGAGTCTTTTCTTTCCAGGACCATTGAGTCCTCTAATGTTCCAATATGTGCAATTCATTGAGATATCGTAGGGGTTAAGGTTAAGGCCTTTACCTTTCCTTCATTAATGAGGCGAGCTCCCATATCTTGCAGTAGCTGACCATTAGTTTTCCTTCCTCTTTTCCTGCTTGGTCCTTTTTGGTAATAATTTCCTGCCTCTAGATTGGACAGAATGCCATTGCGTTTGACTTTACGAGTGAGGCTTGACTTGAACCTTGTTTCAGTTCCTCCTGAAGGAGGTATTCCCCTTCAATTTTCTAGATTTGGTCTTCTGGGATCGCAGTTATGCCACTTTTCTTCCATTCCTCTGCAACCGATATAAGGTCTACTACTGCCAGTGCTTCTTCAATGGCATTCTCTTCCGATGTGGGTGCCTCCTGAGCTTGTTCCATTTCTATATCTCCTTGAATATTTCATCATCATTTATGTTGTGTTCCACTTGAGTTTCTTCTTGCATCTGGTTTCCTGGTGTTTGCTTATTTTATTTGGAATCCTCATCATTAGAGCTAAAAAAAGAGTGGTTCTTCTTATGTTTCATTTAGATCCTCGAATTTGTTATGGATTGTTGCCTGAAGCTAGTCTTTTTTTTAGTGTGTATTCTTGTTGTTTTTGTTCTTGTTGCTTACCTTTGTAAAACCCTGTTCATCCTTTTTCCTGTGACCTTGCTCATTGCTTTGAGTGGCTTTATCCCGCGGAGAGTCCCTAAAAAGATGCTCATGTTCATGGCACTTTCTGCATCGAAAAGGGATATGTCCATAGTCAATACTCTGGAGCCAGACTTCATCCATGTAAATCAGCTTAATGGCTTCCGGGAGGGCACTTGAAACATCTATATAGACATAGATTCTGGCGTAGGAAATGTAGTGACCATTTCTTGTACCTTCAGACATTTTTAGGTACTCTCCTAACTCATCTCCAATGCCTTTAAGGACTGAGGGATCCCAATAATCTGTAGGCAGAGAGTATAAACAAACCCAAACTATGACCTTGGTGAAGTCCTCTTTATCTGGAGTGAAGTTTCCTTTCCATAATCACATGTAGAGTCCCACAGAGTTGAAGAAGTATGGACCTCCCTCAAAGACTCTGTCTCTGTCCTCCAGGAGATTGAATACAGTTGTAAAGAACCCCTTTGATCCTAGCTGAAGTCGGATTTCTCCCTTTAGTTTCCATTTGGACTGAATCCACCAATTGAGACCCTTATTTGTGGGCCAAATTCCCATGAATTAGCATATTACTGCATGTTCTTGCATATACTCCTGGTAGACATCTACCTCTGGGTCTTGGATAACCAACTTAGGGATTTTCTTGGCTTTAGGGTTGCATTTTTTTTTTTTTTTTTTGCCTTTTTTTTCTTGTCTTTTTCTTATCTTCCTCAGTAAATTCAACATCCATGGGGGTCAACAGACGAGGAGAGGAGTTTTCTGTCAAAGGAGGGACCATGTCATATTTTCCTTTTCCCTTTAGATTAGATCTTGCATCAGTGCCAGAACCAGAGGAGTCGAAGGCAGTGCTTGAGGCCAGTTTGGTGAAGAATGAGGATTCCTGAACCCTCGAGCGACCAGATACCATGTCACGAAAGGAAGGGGCAATGGGGCCATCGTCCTTCTCCTCCATGGGAGCACTCGAAGTGGAGCAATTCAAAGCCACTATCGGTTGAAACCACGAGGCACCAACGATAGAGCTGAGCTAGTTCATCATAGTTCCAAAGCGTTAACTTTTATTCACCTTTTCCATAGATCATAACAATCTTATTATCCAAATGTCTGCTAAGTTGTTTCCATCTCCAGAATCGCTATAATTTTATGCTCTTTGTGATCCCATGTATTCCTAGAAAATACATATAATAGTAATAATGAGAAATAATTAGTAGGCATGGTAGTTATCGTACCAATTTATCTTTTTCCATGATCCAACAACCTTGTGTCGGGTCGTTGCTTTTGGATATTTGGATGCCTGATAAACTGGGGAGGAGGGTGTTGATCCCTTCCATGATTTCCGCAAGTCACTAGGAAATTGAAATATCTTTCTCTTCGTTGTTTTGTTGGAAATATGGTTGAGCCCTCCTCCACAACCAACTGGAGTAGTCCTAGCTATGGAGTAGGCCTCTTTCACTAGAGTGTGAGTGGACCACACTACCTTCTTTCTTTTGAGTTGTTTAAGCACTTCTTCTTCCTTCTCTTAGCTAGGATACTCTACACTAAATATAACAACCAATTAGAGGTGGACTAAGCAGAGACTTCCTACAAGCCAACCACTCTTATAAGATCACACTCTTTTGAAATTTATTACCCTTAAATTAACCACAACACTCGAAATAAACATATCTAAACCAACTAATATGATGATACAGGCATGGATTAAAACCCTGGAATGACCAAAATCATGGAATACAAGTGGAAGAAAATTCTTCACCCTCTTATTTCAGATCATCGTCCTGTAGCAAACAAAACTCTTTCATGTAAAATCAAACATGTGAACCCAACAACACCAACATTACCATTTTTCTTTTGCTAGAAGGAAGATAGTGAAGTGAGATATTCACAACTCGAAATACTAAAATAAGCAGGGATGGAAATAAATTTACATATTTTATCAACATAAAATTACAGAATTTTGAGGTGTTTAGATTCAACAAGATGATGATCCTAGTGAAAATTAAGCACCTACACTAGGTGGGGCCCGCAGGCTATTTTTAGGTGATATGTCTATTTTTTGGATCAAAATCTATGTTTAGCAGTAATCTATTTATAGATGGTTGAGCAAATTATATGGATGGATGGGCGTCTATTTTTGGAATGCATGTGCGAAGTTGTTTCGTGGAATGTATGTCTAAAAATAGAATGCATGTCGATTATAGTTAGCCCATAACAATAATTAGACAATAAATAATAATATATTCTCTTGAAGCACTTGATTTCAGTTAACTGATGTGGCAAACCAATTAACTGAAGGAATTTCAAGTTCAAAGGTTGGTTGGTGGGACATGCTAGTGGACTTCGTTGTAACTAAGTGATACAAAGTTGTAACATAGTTGGATGTGTAGTTATGTGAGTTGTAAAGTAGTTTAACTCAGTTAAGTGAGTTAAACTTAGTTGTGCTAGTTGTAAATAAAGATACAATAGTGAAAGATCAATGAATTAAATATTAAATTAATTCACATGGAGTGATCTCACATGCAACTGAAGATTTACCATTGTTAACTACATGCATGTCAGATCCAGTGGAGACCTAGTTGAGAGATAGGTGAAAGGGACCGTTTGACTATCAGTTGTGACTATAGTGGGTGCACAAATGCAACCAAACACACATTGGAGATGCCAATGAGGATTGTGCAATCAAGGCAAGGCAAGATCGAATTCATTCAAGGATTGTGATCAACATGGATTGCATTGTAGAGGCAGGTTGTCAGGAGGTAGTAAATTGGTGCATGTTTATGCCAATTTTTGTATGACAGTGTGAGACGATTGTATATTGTACTGAGAGTTCTTGGAGTAGAGCTTTGTATGAGATTGTTTCATGATCCATGATATATAAATAATATATGATAGTGGGGTTTTTAGCTTTATGCTTTCCCAATAAAAATATATGTGTTATGTGTGATTGATCTTTCTTCATGTGTTTGCAATTGGCGATTAAATTTCCGCAAAGATTTAAGTAGAAGGATTATGTATTTAACAGTGGCATATAATTGATAGACCAGGAGAATCCGGCAATACATAATTGTATTAAAAATATCTACATGGTATCAGAGAAAAGAAGATTGCAATATTGAAGCAGTAGTTGAGTTTGTTGGTGGAAACAATTCGAATTTGCTACAAGAATTTCTTGGTGCGATAGTTGAGTAAACATCGAAATGGCTTTCAATGGTTTGCAGTTAGAGTATGCACTCGAGGGAAACTTGAACTACATTTCATGGAAGGATAGGATGGAGGCGGTGCTTGAAGATAATGGCTTGAAGGAATTCATCGACAGTGATGTTCCTAAGCCCACTTCGACAGATGCTGCATTACTTGAAGCCTGGGAAAAGAAAGTAGCAAAGACGAGAAGTATTCTGTTGGAAGGTGTGAGAGACCATATTGTCTCAAGCCTTCATGGGAAAGCCACTCCATTTGCAATGTGGAATGCTTTGACATATCTTTTTCAACGCAACAGTAACCATAGGAAATCAGCACTGAAGAATAAACTCAGAAAGATCAAGATGGAGAAGGGCAACAATATTCCTAAGTATCTCACAAAGTTTGTCAAATGTCGGGATGAACCGGGGAGTGTGGGAATCACGGTTGTTGATGATGATTTGGTGAGTTTGGCTCTCTTGGGACTTCCTAAGAGTTGGCACAATTATCAAGACTCTGTCAACAGACGAGAAAAACTGCTGGATTGGGAACGACTGTGGTCGGATCTAGTGCAGGAGGAGTTTAGGTGGAACACCAGAGATGGCTCTTCATCAAAGCATGATGATGAAGAGGATTGTGCTTTGGCTGCCAAATCAAGGAAAGGGAAGGGGAATAAATTCCATTCAAAATCCGAGGCTAAAGGCAAGAATCTGGATTTTTCCAAGGTTAAGTGTTTTCACTGTCACGAACATGAGCATCTCGCCACTAACTACCCACAGAAAAAGAAGAACAAGAAGGTTTTTGGAGCTACAGCTCATGAGGCCCTTGCCTCTCAATTTGAACTTGATTTCTCTTTGATCACATGCTTGGTTTCAAGCGCAATGGGATTGGTGTGGTATCTTGATAGTGGTGCTTCCTTCCACATGACGGGAGATAAGGATCTTTTTAGTGACTCGGAGGAGAAAGATCTCCAGATGCATATAGATATGGGCGACGATGGTCAATATAATTGGACCGAAATTGGTACCATTACCTTTGAGAGGGATTCAGGTAAACCATTTATGTTGAAAGATGTTATGCATGTTCCAAGTATAAAGAAGAACTTGGTCTCAGTCACGATGTTGGAGGATAAAGGTTATGACGTTGTTTTCAGCGATGGACAAGCTTTCCTGTGACATAAAACAACGGGTCAAACCAAGAGGATATGGATTCAAGTCAAGAATATCTACAAGCTGGAGGTATATGGTTGCGCTGCAATGGTGGGCAAAGAAGAAGAAGTGGTGAGCCGGGATGAGAGCAAATTATAGCACAGGCGATTGGGCCATCTTCACCATGGCGCCCTAAAGATTTTGCAGCAGATTTCTACTGGACTTCCCAAGGGTACACGTGCGCAAATAGATCAGTGCAAGGGATGTACTATGGGTAAGTTTGTGAAGACCACCTTTCATGAAAAGGATAATCGTGCTTCAGTGATCCTGGAGAGAGTTCACAGACGCGTGTGGGCCATTCTCGGTTGCTTCAACAACAAAACACAGGTATTATGTTATTTTTTTTAATGACTATTCTCGTAGATGTTGGATCTTCTTCATGCAGAAGAAGGATCAAACATTCTCAAAGTTTTGTGAGTTTCAAGCATTGGTGGAGAAAGAGTCGGGGAAGCAAGTGAAGGCTCTGCGGAGCGATAATGGTGGTGAATATATCTTGAACGAATTCAAAGACTTTTGTAGCAAAGAAGGAATTCGAAGAGAACTCATAGCGCCTCATAACCCACAAAAAAACGGGGTTGCGAAGAGGAAGAATAGAACAATCGTGGGTGTTGCACGAGCTATGTTGCATGATCAGGGCCTACCAATGCACTTGTAAGCGAAAGCATGCAACACTACGGTTTATGTGCAAAACGGTTGTCCTCATAGAGTACTTGGCATGAGTACACATGAAGAAGCTTTTACTAGTAAGAAACCAAATGTTTCCCACTTTAAGATTTTTGGATAATCTATTTATGTGCATGTGACCAAGAACGCCAGGAAGAAGTTGGAACTGATTGCTGAAGTTGGGATATTTGTGGGGTACACAGAAACACCCCATAATTATCGTGTGTATTTGCCAAACAGTCGAATGATTGTGGTGCGACGAGATATAAAATTCAATGAGGAGAAAGTCATGAAGTTGTCGCTTGAGAGGGAGAAAGACTTGGCAAAGGAGGAACTGCTTGTTCCCAAAGATGAGTCTCTAGATGTGGATCAGCCACAGGAGGAGGTTCATGAGTCCACTCATGCAGAGCCAAACATCAGAACTAGCAGAAGGCGTACCACGGAAGTTGAGAGGTTAAAGCTTGATGTGGCACAGAATGTAGGAGTCCCTACTTCATAGCGCAGACAGAGACAGTCTCCTGACCGATTCACTGGATACATGGCTCTCATGAGAAAATGTATTATGACAGAGCCATCTTCCTTTCAAGAAGTAGTGTAGGAGCCCACATGGGTAGATGCAATGGTGGAGGAGTATGACTCCATTGTCAGAAACAGTGCTTGGGAAATTGTTCCAAGGCCGATTGATAAATCAGTGGTAGGTTCAAGATGGATTTACAAGGTAAAGCAAGCTGCTGATGGGAGTGTTGAGAAATACAAGGCGAGATTTGTGGCCCGGGGCTTCTCACAGCTCGAGGGGATTGATTATGAAGAAACCTTTGCACCTGTTGCACGATATTCTTCCATAAGGACCATCCTTGCTCTCTCAGCACAGATGGGTTGGCACATTCATCAGATGGATGTGAAGACTATGTTCCTTAATGGGATCATTGAGGAAGAAGTGTACATTGAGCAGCCTGAAGAATTTGAGATCTTCAACAGCGAGTTGCATGTGTGCAGACTCAAAAGAGCGTTGTATGGGCTGAAGCAAGCACCTTGTGCTTGGTACACTCGGATCGACAACTATTTCATTGGGCTTGGCTTCACCAAGAGTGAGGCGGATGCAAACCTATACCTGATTGTGGTGGAGGGTAAGATTTTAATCATTGTTCTTTATGTTGATGATTTAATACTAACTGGTGATGAGTAGCTAATACACTCATGCAAGGAGGACCTTGCAAAGGAGTTCGAGATGAAGGATATGGGCCTCCTTTACTATTTCCTTGGATTGGAAATATAGCAGCAAGAAGGTGAACTATTTGTGTCTCAAGGCAAGTATGCAGGGGAGATACTCGGTAATTTCCACATGGAGGACTACAAACCCATGGATACTCCTCTTCCTGGAAACTGGAGGAAAGAGGACGCTACATTTGGAGAGGTAGTGGATGCTACTATCTATTGATAGTTGGTGGGTTCACTCATGTATTTAGTTAATACAAGACCGAACATATTCTATGCAATGAACCAACTTAGTCAAGCGATGGCTAAGCCTACCAAGCTCTTTTGGAAGGCGGGCAAGCATGTCCTCAGATATCTCAGGGGCACATCTGAGTATGGCTTATGGTACAGATAGACGGATGAGGTGAAGTTGCATGGCTTCACAGATGCAGATTGGGCAGGCAGCCCAACGGACAGAAAGAGCACATCAGGAGGGGTTTTCAGTATTGGATCTACAACTGTTTCTTGGTGCAGCAGGAAACATAGATCCGTGGCACTCAGTTCAGCGGAAGCGGAATACATGGCAGCAATTCAAACTGCATGTGAGGCTATCTGGATGAGGAAGATCCTGGTCGGGTTGTTCGGTTCTCATTTAGATCTTACAATGATTCATTGTGATAATCAGAGTTGCATTAAACTCTCGATTAATCATGTGTTTCATGATAGATCTAAGCATATAGATATCTGGTATCATCATATCAAATATTGTGTGCAGCGGACGATCATGTTGCTTTGGTACATTCCTACGAAATATCGGGATGCGGATATTCTAACGAAGGCGCTCACTAGGAGTAAATTCGAATACCATAGAGACAGGATCAGGGTGAAGGATAATCCCTTTCTTGTTGATAGGGAGTGTTGAGATTCAACAAGATGATGATCCTAGTGAAAATTAAGCACCTACACTAGGTGGAGCCCGTAGGCTATTTTTAGTTGATATGTCTATTTTTAGAATTTGGATCAAAGTCTATTTTTAGCAGTAATCTATTTATAGATGGTTGAGCAAATTATATGAATGGATGGGCATCTATTTTTGGAATGCATGTGTGAAGTTGTTTCGTGGAATGCATGTCTAAAAATAGAATGCATGTCGATTATTGTTAGCCCTTAACAATAATTAGACAATAAATAATAATATATTCTCTTGAAGCACTTGATTTCAGTTAACTGATGTGAAAGCTTGATTAGCGAAGATATTTCAGTTCAAAGAGTTGGATTTTAGTGCAGGACATGCTAGTGGACTGGGTATGGCGAGTGATACAAAGGTTACTTATAGCAGAGTTGGATGTGTAGTTATGTGAGTTGTAAAGTAGTTTAACCGGTTAAGTGAGTTAAATAGTTTCACTTAGTTGTAACTAGTTGTAACTAATGATACACTAGTGAGAGATCAGTGAATTAAATATTAAATTAGTTCACATGGAGTGATCTCTCATGCAACTGAAGATTTACTACTGTTAACTAGATGCATGTCAGATCCAGTGGAGAGATAGGTGAAAGGGACAGTTTGACTATCAGTTGTGACTATAGTGGTGTATTCAATGCAACCACACACACATTGGAGATGCCAATGAGGATTGCGTAGTCAAGGCAAGGCAACATCGAATTCATTCAGGGCTTGTGATCAATAGGGATTGCGCAGTGGAGGCAGGCTGTTAGGAGGCAGTAAATTGGTGCATGTTTATGCCAATTTTTGTATAACAGTGTGAGACGATTGTACATTGTACTGAGAGGTCTTGGAGTAGAGTTTTGTATGATATTGTGTCATGATCCATGATATATACATAATATATGATAGTGGGGTTTTTAACTTTATGCTTTCTCGATAAAAACATATGTGTTATGTGTGATTGATATTTCTTCATGTGTTTGCAATTGGCGATTAAATTTCCGCAAAGATTTAAGTAGAAGGATTTTGTATTTAATAGTGGCATATAATTGTTAGATCAGGAGAATCCGACAATACATAATTGTACTAAAAATTTCTACATGAGGATTAGGATCGATTAAACATGTTGACAACCTCTGGGTTTCCGAAATGCAATGTGTTTCAAGAAGTTTTCACAAACTAAATTATGGCAAGATTGAATAATCTGGACAATGCCATGAAATAGAATGGAATGCTTAGTCATATTGCCCTAAAAAGCCTTACCCTTTACTTGTTTATAGACTTAAGTTTCTCCGCATGAGATATGAGTGGAAGAAAATTCTTCACCCTTGGCTTTCACATTAACGCCCTATATCCAACAAAGCTCATGCATGTAAAATCATATATGTGAAACCCATTACCACCAACTTTACTGTTTTTCGAAGAAAGATGGTCAAAACGAGATATTCCTGGCTGAAGACAATTATGCCCCTTGCGTAACTCGAAGTACTGAAATAAGCAGGGATGGGCCAATGATAATGAATTTACATATGTTTCAATTAATTTACACGTCATTAGGTGGAACACGTGTTCAGATTGTGTCAGTGACGATGAAATTGAACAATGTCTTCACGAAGAACCTCACCATATATAACGCCTTCGACGTAATTAGGTGATATCACACTTAAAGATAAGCGTTTTCAACACTCAATGCATTGCAAATCTGTATTTTGTTTCATTAAGAGTAACTTAGGTTTTGTTTCCCTTTAATTTTTAATTTGGTTTGATTTGTTTTGTTTCGTTTCATTTCGTTGAGAGCATGTTGTTGCGTGAGATGTTATAGTGTAAAGCTATATAAAAATAAAATAATACTTATATTAAAAAGATATTAATAATTAAATTTAATATAGATTATAAATATTAATAATATAAAATATAGATTGCAAATATTAATTATATAAGAAAAAATCAAAGTTAATCATAAATTAAATGTAATGGAAGTGATACATGACATATTGATATTACGCTTTACTAAAAAAGAGATGTGTAATTCTTTGAGTACTCTCTATATAGAGAAATATGTATCATTTAATCATAAAATGTTTCAACTTACATATTAATTAACATATTTTTATATCAAATTAATTATATATATTCATTTCATATATATATATGAAATTAAAAATATATATATAATGTTATTTGAAATACTCATAAATAAAGTATTTTAATGTCTTTTCCATGTAAAATAGTTTTATCAATTTAATATATATAAAAATATATAAAATAAAGTAATTGAAATTGTATCAGAGAGAATGCAATTCTTTCACTATTTTAAAATATTCCATATATATGTATGCATTTCATATAAAATATTTTAATGTCCTTTTCATGGAAAATAATTTTATCAATTTAATATATATACAAAAATAATTAAAAGTACAACAATTTTTATTTCATTGATAGTTCAACTTCTCGTTATGAGAGATAGAGGGATTTAATATTCAAAAGAATATTAAAATACAATACAAAATCAATGTAGAGAGAGAACTCTTATTGAATGGATAAACATTTTAATGTGAATATAGTGGATTATAAACAAAATATTTCAATAACCACATTAGTTAAAATATTTGAATGTCAATTATGTATATATTATATAAAACAATTAAAAAAATTGTTATGGTTAAAACAATTTATTGGTGTGTCGGTCAAAATAATTACTTCCTTCCTTAACATGGAGTTAGCTCGTGACACACACACACACACACACACACACACATATATATGGTTTACAATTCAACATATTTGATGGCATATATATATGTATGGTTTACAATTCCTTCCAGAGAAAGTGAGATGTATGAAAACTCTACACTTTAATATCAAGTGATTTTCTTATTTATAATTTAAAATATAATTAATTAGTATTTTTTAAAATTTTATATGAATGGTAAAATAAAAAATGATAGATAAAAAAAATAGATAGAATAAAAAGATATAATGTAGTTTGGAATAAAAAAGATGATTACTTCTTTGATGTTACAGTGTAAAGTTATATAAAAAAAATAAAAAATAAAAAAATAAAAATACTTATATTAAAAATATTAATAATAAAATTTAATATAGATTATAAATATTAATAATATAAAATATAGATTGCAAACATTAATTATATAAGAAAAAATCAATGTTAATCATAAATGAAATTTTAGTAGATGTGTAATGAAAGTGATACATGACATAGTATTGATATTAAACTTTTCTAAAAAAGAGATGTGTAATTCTTTGAGTATAAAATAAAATAAAGTAATTGAAATTAAAAAAATTAATTTATATTTTTACTTCCCAATGTAATTCTTTCACTATTTCAAAATATTCCATGGATATATTCATATATAAAGTGAAATATATATATATATATATATATATATATATATTTTGTTATACATAAATAAAATATTTTAATGTCCCTTTCATGAAAGATAATTTTATCCATTTAATATATATAGAAAAATAATTAAAAATATAACAACTCTTATTTCATTGATATTTCAACTTTTTGGTATGAGAGAGAGATTTCTTAATGAATATTAATAACACAATAAAAAATCAATGTAGAGAGAGTACTCTTATTGCATGGATAAACATTTTAATGTGAATAATGTGGGTTATAAACAAAATATTTCAATGACCACATTAGTTAAAATATTTAAATGTTATTGTCAAAACAATTTATTGGTGTGCTGGTCAAAATAATTATCCTTCCTTGAGATGGAGTTAACTTATATATATATATATATATATATATATATATATATATATATATATATATATATATATATATTAACGGTGGATGTAAATGAGATTTACAAATCAAGAGATTTGATCTCTCTAGACTTTGATAAATCTGAGGTTAAGATGAACTCAGGGTGGTATTTAGGTTTGAATGAGAAAGTAAGATGTATTTAGGTTTAAATGAGAAAGTGAGATGTATGAAAAATTTACACTTTTATATTGTGATTTTTTTTTAATTTATAATTTAAAATAAAATAAATAAATAAAAAGATAGATTAAAAAAAAGATACATAGGATAAAAAGATTTAATGTAGTCGAATAAAAAGGATGATTACTTCTTGGTGTAATATATATATATATCATGGATGTAAATGAAGTTTACAATTGAAGATATTATCTCAAATCAAGGTGGATTTATGCTTGTTCGAAAATGAGATGTATGAGAAATGTATTCACATATTTTTTTACATTATGATTTTCTTATTTATAATTCAAAATCATTTTTATTCTTTTGTTTGTTAAGTTGTGTGAGTCTTGAGATGACTGCAAACTTAACCTTTGGCTTGAAAAAGTGCCACCTAGAGGCATCTAAGCCATCAAAAATTTTGCCCACAAAGTTTGGAACAAGCGGCCTTAACATCATATAGTGCCTTAAGAGTGCACCCCATCACCTATGCCACTTGGACATAATCTAAAATAAAATTAATTAGAAGCTTTTGTCAAATTTTATATGGATTGTAAATAAATAAATAAACAAGATAGATAAGGTGAAAATATTTAATGTAGAGTAGAATAATAGAGTAGATTGTGGGAAGCCAACCCAAGCTTGGATGCCCCTTGGGATAACTTCGTTCCTCCAAAGGTGGCTCCTCAACCATTTGGTAGTGGTAATTACACTCTAATTCGTGTTGCTATTTTAAGAGTAGCAAGTTGTGTTATATTTATGCAAACAAATATAGTGGAATTTAAACATTCTAAATTTTTATTTTTTGGCATATTTTCTAATGAGTTTTGCTCAAAATACAACAAAAATTATTGAAATGCTAGACTTGAGTTGCTGCTGATGTATTGATTTAATGATTTGAATGTTTTTATACATTCAAAAAAGCATTTTAAAAATTGAAAAATAGTGAGCTCATTTGGATTTGTATCACCAAATTTGGATTAAAAAGACAAAAATGTATATAAATATGATAGTAATATAATTTTTCATTAAGAAAAAAATATCCACAATCCATCATGATTAAAATGATTCTCCTCTCTCAGATCAATAAAAACTTCATGAATTTCGCTGCCTGACTGGGTGAGCCTGCGCGTGCTGACTGGTTCTAGGGTTACCTCCTTCGCAGCCATGGAGGATCTGGGTTCGCCCCAGGCCCCTCCTCCTCCATCCGTAGATGAAGCATTCAAAACGCTACTGGCTACGTTGCCGAAAAAGAAGAAATCAGAAGTCACCAAGTTTGTGAGGAAGCTGGATGACATTCCAAAAATCTCCCTTCCACCAGAGGGACTGATTCAGGTTTCCTTGTCTCTGGCGGATCGAGCCCTAGTGGGACAGTTTACAGGACTTTTGCCCTCTCCCAAAACAACGGAGGCCTGGGTTGTAAAAAACTAGAGGCTGTTGATCAAGCACAGTGTTACCTCGTACTTCTTGGGGATATGCTTCTTCCTATTCGAATTCATTTCAAAAGAGGACAAAGATCTAATTTTTAGGAATGGGCCTTACTTTATGGGAACTCAGGGTCTGTATCTCAACAAGTGGACGTCGGATTTTGATCCAGCAGTGGATGTTCCGATGGTCATTCCTGTGTGGGTAAGGTTGTCGAATCTCCCAGTGCATTGCTAGAATTGGAAATATTTGAAGCATATAGGCAACACACTGGGAAAATTCATAGACCAGGCAAACAACAAGGATCAATATGACTGTGCTCAAATCTGTGTCGAGGTCGATCTAGAGGTGGGACTATTGAATGCAATAAAAATCAATGTAGGAAGTTGGTCTCATGTACAAAAATTAGATTATGAGCAGCTTCCCTTCAAGTGCCGAAAATTGCACGAATACAGACACTTTGATAGGGGATCTTTGAGCAATGGAGAGGTGGAGAAAGGAAAAGAGGAAGGCTGGAAGCAGGTTAAGAGAACAAAGACTACCCATAAGGCCCAAAACCCTTCTGGGGCTCAAAAAGGTAAAGGTTCGCATCCTGCTCCTGATCAGTAAAATCCTCCCTCGAAGGGCCAAGAGAACAAGTTTGGGCCCTTAAGCTCAGCTTCAATGGAATTCCAGGAGGTCGAAATGAAAAAGAAAGTGACACCCTCAAGCTCGAGACAAGGATAAAGCGCCCCAGAAAACCCTAAGGAGAAGCATGCAGAAGCTGAAGAGGAAGAAAAAGAGTCGGAGGAAACAAAGGAGGAAGGAGAGATAGGGGAATCACAAATAACGGCTAGAAGATCGACAAGAGGACGAATGCCTGCCCGGGAAAAGAGAGAGCAAGAAACTTACAAAGAAAATCTCCAGGGCAACAAACCAACGCTTGAGAAGCAATTGGGAAGAACTCTGAAGGTGACAAGAAATCAAGGACAGGGCTCCAAGGGAGCTCAACACACTCAAAAAAGTAAGTGATGAAGGTTGTATCCTGAAATTGCAGAGGAATGGGGAGAAAAATGAAAGAAGAAGCCATAAGAAGCCTGGTAAGGATAGAAGCCCCAGATATTCTTCTAATCCAGGAGACAAAAATGGAGGATAAAGACTTCCTCCAAACAAGCAAGAAATTTTGGAACAAAGGGGGAGGACAGGTCGTCTCATCTCGAGGAGCTTCGAGCGGTCTGGGCACTCTTTGGAATACAAATAAGTACACGCTGGTCGCTGAGATCCAAAAAATTCATTGGTTGTTCTTGAAGCTCCAGCAATAGGATACTAAGGAGGTCTTCAGCATCTTTAATGTGTACACTCCAGTAAACACAGGGGAGAAGAAGGCCGATTGGGACTCAATCAGAAACCTGTCCGATATAGAGAATCTGGAAAGCACCATCATTGCTGGTGATCTAAACCTTACCTTGCTTCTGTCTGAGAAGCGAGGAGGAAGCATCGTCAGGGATCCGGAAAGGGAATGGGTGAAGGACCTCATGCGGGATTGGGACCTGCCCGACATCAAGCCCTCAAATGGTAAGTATACTTGGTCAAATAAAAGAGTCGGTACTGGGCATATTGCAACAAGATTAGATAGATTTCTTGTTCAAAGCTCTTTTATCCTATTAGGATTAGAGGCTATAATGAATATCCTTCCCTGCAGCACTTCGGATCATACGCCTATTAAACTAGAACTGTCAGCCCAAAGAGATTTAGGCCCTATTCCATTCAGATTTAGCCCTCTGTGGGTCAAGAACTTGGACTTCATGGACAGGGTAAAGCAAAGTTGGAGTATACCTGTCAAGGGGTCACCTTTCTTCATATGGGAGGAAAAGCTTAGAAGAGTGAAAGATGCCCTGAAAAGTTGGGCCAAAACTCTGCCTAATCCAGCGGTAGAAAGAAAGCAAGCCCAAGACAGTCTTGAGCTCCACTAATTGCAAATGGAAGATGTAGAAATCACAAAAGAAGCTCTAGAAAGGGATGCAAATTTGCAACAGAAGTTTCATAAGGCCTGTCTGAAGGAGGAAGAATTTTGGAGACAAAAGTCTCGCAGTCTTTGGCTAAAAGTGAGATACAGAAACACTTCCTTCTTCCATAAACAATCCCAAGCGAGAAGAAGGTTCAACTCCATCTCAGAAATCAAGGAAGACTCCATAACTCACAATGATTTCAAGAGCATTAAAAGGGAAACTTTCACTCATTTTAAAAACCTCTACAGTGAAGAAGATGTTCTGGACCAGAATTCTAAGTTTTTGGATGTGGTTCCTTCCATGATAACCTCCAGGACGAATCAGCAGCTGGAAGCAAAGGTTACTAGAAAGGAAATAAAGGTTGTTGTCTTTGCTATGGAGCCGGACAAAGCCCTCGATCCGGATGGATTCACGGCTAGATTTCTTCAAATTTGTTGGCAAATAGTGAAAAAGGATTTACACAAGATGGTCTTGAAGTCCCAAGCCTGTCAGAAAATTGGGGGCAGCACGAACTCAGCCTTTCTTGCCCTTATTCCAAAGGAAAAGGGAGCCAGTGCTTTTAACAGATTTCGACCTATCTCTCTATGCAATATAGGCTACAAGCTGATAACCAAGGTGATAGCTAATATATTGAAAGGTATTCTTCCTAATATTTTCCCAGAAAACCAAGGAGGTTTGTTCATGGGAAGCAGATTGTGGACAATATTATCCTCGTGCAAGAGGTGATTCACTCAAGATTGCAATGAAAAGAAAATGGAATGATGGTTAAACTGGACCTAGCTAATGCTTTCGATCTTGTTCGACACAACTTCCTTTTTGATGTGTTGCACAAGTTTGGGTTTGGGCTTGTTCATCAATTGGATTCGTGCTTGCATCTCTGAGCCTTGGATCGCCCCTCTGGTGAATGGGCGAGTTGCAGACTTCTTTAAAGCCACAAGAGGGCTTCGTTAGGGGTGTCCTCTCTCCCCTCTCCTCTTTGTTCTACAAGCCTCTGTTCTAAGTTTCTATTTGGAAAACAAGCAACTAGACCAAGAGATCCTGGGCCTTAACATTGCCAGAGGAGTTAAGAACATTAACCATGCTTTGTTTGTCGACAATTCCCTACTATTGGGCGCAGCCTCAGTGCATTCTGCTACAAGGTTTAAAGAAGTTCTAGGTGACTACTGAGATGCGACGGGCAACAAGTTAAATAAGGGGAAATGCCATATTTATAGTTGGAATATTTATAGCAACGCTCTCAGTGCTATCTCCAGGTGTTTGGGCTTTGCTGGCTCCACCGTTTGGACCTCATTCAAGTATTTGGGCCTTCCAATATTCCAAAAAAAGTCCACTAGAAAAGATTGGCTTCCTCTGTTAGACAAGTTTAAAATCAAGATTTAGGCCTGGGGATTCATATGGCTCAATATAGCAGGTAAGACAATACTGATCAAGGTTGTCCTTAACAGTTTGCCTATATTTCAATTCTCTATTTTTTTAGCTCCTATTTGCATCCTCAGAAAAATGGAAGAGCTTGTCAAAAGGTTCTTCTGGAAAGGAGGTAAACAAAACGAAAAGAGAATGCCTCTAGTTAGCTGGGACAAATTCACCAAGCCACTGATGGAAGGGGGACTGAATTTCAAAGATCCGCACACTCAAAACATCGCTATGGGGGCAAAAATCATATGGAGGAAAATCTCTACAAAGCTAGGATGGGCTCAAAAAGCTCTGTGGAAGAAATACCTCTGTGGGCAAAGGAAACAAAGTCTGGACAGAGCTCCCCTCACAAAAATTGGATCGCCTTTGCATAAGCTATGCGTGCAGGCTACCCCGTTGATTCAACATCATGCTTACTAGATACAGGGAAATGGAAAACAAATTCGAATTTGGGAAGACAATATTATGAACGAGCCCCCTCTTACCGATACCCATGAGATGAATGCACTGCGAATCTGGATTTCTAGTGCAGGTCTGATCACACTATGGGACATTTTGTGCTAGGATGGCAGTGAATGGGAAAGTTGGAAGCAGCTGGAGGTTCCGCCGGATTTGAAGCATGATTGGAGCGCATTGATCTCACATCTGAAAGGCAAGGCCCCGATCCACGCAAGGGGGCAGGACAAGAGAGGATGGGGCTCTCACTCTGGGAGCTATACAGTGGCGTAGGGATATGCTAAACTGAAGGAACTGTCGCACATCCCTCGCAGTCTAATGATTTGGAAAGGACTGTGGAGACAAAAGACCATCTCGAAAATAGATTTCTTCATCTGGCTCATGTGCCACAACAAAATTTTGACAGAGGACAGGCCGAAGAAAAGAGGATTCCATGGGTCGTCTAGATGTTCGATGCGCTGCGCAAATGAGGAGAATGCCTATCATCTAATGCTAGACTGTAAATTCTCTACAGAAATATGGGGAGAGGCACTGAGACCTTGGGGAAACAATGTTGCAACCCCCATCTCCATCGCTGATCTGATTGCTAATTGGTTGCACAACTATCCGAGAGTCTTCCCAAACAATGACAGTTTTAAGGCTGCCTAGATTTCCTTGCCAAAGATTATTTGTTGGCAAATCTGGCTTGAAAGAAAAAAGAGAATCTTTAAAGGAAAAGTGTAGAATGCTAAGATAATCATGGCCAAGATCAAGAGCCTGCTGAAAGAAAGCTTGGGCGAATAGCTTGAGGGAATAAACTTAAGCCATTAGGATTTGGAATGGGGTGGCATGATGAGCCTGCAATTCTTTGTAGTAGTAAGGCAGAGTAGGATAAACAAAGAATGTAAAATTAGACTTAATGAGAAAGACTTCTCCGCTTGGATCAATAAGCAGTCCAGATATACTTTATTATTCAACGGGGTTGCCAAAGGCAATCCCAGGAAAGTAGAGGCAGGAGGTGTCATTAAGAATCTTGAGGGCAACATTGTGCACAGTTATGCCTGGGGCTTGGGACACAACACCAACACCCAAGAAAAAGCACTGGCACTGCTACAGGGCCTTAAGAAAGTCAAGGAAGTCAACATCAAAGAGGCGAATGTAATTGGAGACTCCCAATCCATAATAAAAATTATTGTGGACAACTCTGTTCCTAAGGATCTCAGGCTAGCAAGATTGGTAACAAGAATTAAAACACGGGTTAAATCTCTTCAAAGTGTGAACTTCTTCCATGTTTTGCAGGAAAATAATAAGGAGGCAGATTTGGAAGCCAATAAGGCTGCTCTTCTTTCCGCCAACACTCTTTTAAGAGACAGGGACGAAGAGTGGAATTCGATCCCTTAACATCTGGTCTATATGTTTTATTGCATTTTATTGCAGTAGTTTGTTTGTATTCACAAGTTAGGGAAAATCTCGGAGATTGATTCGATTACAAAATGTAAGAAGCACCAGCATATAAGTATCCGAGTAATAGAATTCTTGATAGACGAGGAAAATTGGACTTTGCTTCCAAATTTTGTAATAAGATTTAAGGCATTCAAGCCAAGGTTTTAATATAAAACATAACCGTTTCTGTAATATATATATATATATATATATATATATATATATATATATATATATATATATATATAAGTTAGGTTAAACTATATTGAAATCATAAAAAGAAACTTTACAGAGGCTATGGGCAAGGATGGCAAGCAGTACTTAGCCAATCCCTGCCTTGGAAGTTTTCAAAATAAACCATGTTTGGGGTTGCCTCATGGGAGGAAATCAACCCCTTAAAAGAGTCAAACAGTCTTGATTTAAAAAATATTCAGTGACACATATGAAAGAAAAATAACTGAAGTATGTCCTACGAAGACAAAAATCAGAGATGAACCTTGCTACCGAGAAGTCATGGAGTTCCTTCATATTCCTCTATCGCGTGGTCTCCCTCCTCAATTAAGCATCCATATTCTCTTGCAATGTCTTCCTCCTCAGCTGCGGGTGCACGAGGAGGCTTCAGAGGGGTCGCGTAAATGATGGGAGCAACATGATACTCAACATCGAGAACTTTGGTCCATACGCCATCCGAGTCCATAATCTAAATGTCTACCTCCTCCTCCGCAAGCTCATGCACTGGAAGCAGTTCGATTTCTGAGGTTTGGGCGGCTCAAATTGCGCAATGGTGGATTTTCTGCGACCTCTTCTGTCCTTAGGCTTCTTCGGCGGCTGAATAATCTCCTCCGGAGTGCTGTCAGGCGTTTGGGTAGCCGGCATATCATGGTGTCCTGATGAGTATCCTTCGTTGGATTCTAGACGTTGGTCCTGGCCACGGTGAGAGCGGCAAGAGAGCGCCCCTCTGTAGCTGCCCCTGATGGGATTTTGACGTTGGCGTGAGGCCATGGAGAGGCTATTAAGCAGAGGATGGGGAGCACGCTGTGAGACAAGGCAGAGAGTAGAGGGCGCGTAGCAGAGGTGCACAGTAGGGGAGTGCACAACAGGGGATCGCACAACTGGGGGGCACGCGACAGGGGGTCGCGCAGCAGGGGAGCTCGCAGTAGGGGGTGCGCAACAGGGAGGCGCACAGGGGGAGGGGCGCGCAGCAGGGGGCACACAGCAAGGGGATCGCAGTAGGGGGGCGATGATCTGAAAGGAGTGTATTAGTTTTGTTTTGCTAAGTGTCCTTTCAGTAATAAAAACATGTGCAATTTGTCTTCATTTGTTTGCTTAAGGAATGAGTATTTTAACCATGAAATATAGATGAATTAGTGAACTTTAATCATGATAATAGGCCTTAAAAACACTAAACAATAGTGTATAACAGAGAAAAACAATCACACATAAGTTTTAAATAGTAGGCATGATGAAGCAGTTCACCCCTCCTAGGCTACATCTGTTAGTCCAGCTCCCAAAGGCATGTCCCTCTTTGTCATTATGCTCAAAATTGTAAATTACATGTGTTTACAGGCCTCTAATGGTTGTTTTCTCTGCACCAATGGCTCCCGAATGCTCAAATTAGTCTAGGTAGACTCTTGTTTTACCAAAATTGGTCAAAAATGGACCTCCCGACGCATTTTTCCCAATGACAGTTAGAAAAACTCCACTAAAAGTGGAGACAGGCACTTAACTGGAGTTAAATTTAATTAAAACCCTAAATTTAGGGTCGGCGCTATAATCTCCGCCGGATAAGTTGTTAAGTTTAAAGTCAAGTGGGCAGGGTGGTCACATGTTGACCCCCCGCTGTGTGTGTTGTTATCGTTTGAAACTTCGCGTATATGGCTTGGAACCCAAAGTGGCACGGTTCCGCCAACCGTGGCATTTGATGCCATAACTCCCGCAATGTGAACGGTGCTAAACCTTCGCCGAAGTTTACAGAGAATTGCTGTTGGTTTAAGACTTTTGATCATGGTCATAGCCGTTGGTTATAGTGTTTGGGACTGGCCCCTTTTTTTATCCGCTTGTATGTTTATCAAGCAATAAATATAAGTCGAAGCTCTATAGGGTTAAGAACTACCCATAGAGTAGTTGGTAAACCCGTCCGAGCCTGCGCCCGAGGTCTCCAGTTCGACTCCTGTGGCCTCCAACCAATTTTATAACAAACTCCCGAGGACACATGGCGGCCTCTGGGCTTGCCACGTGTCTCTCATTCGACGGCTCATCACAGAACCTTCCAATGGTCAATACAAACCTCTGTACCACCAAAAATCAACGACCCACATCATGCCACGTGGCACGATCTAGTTGGTTGGAGAAAAGGGAATATTCCCTAGAATATGCCTGCTGACTGTACCTGCATGCTGACTGGGCATCCAGTCACAAAATTTTTGCTGTTTGGGAAAACAGATAGAACGCGATATCTTCCTCATACGACATCGATTTTTTGAACCGTTCGTGGCACTGGAATCGAAACGACGAGACCTTTTCGGTCGCTCAGGTTCGGACCTATTTCGAGCACTTTCTATTTTGAGCATAACACATGATCTCTTGATTAGGCACACAATAGGGGGAACGATGGAGGTGGTAGTGTGCGAGGTAGGCTAGAGCAGCAACAAAATAACGAAAAGAGGATAAAAAAAGGCATAGAGCTCGCAGGACTGGTTGGAGTAGCAATGAAATGGCTGATTGAGGAGCCTCTGTACCTTTTGAAGGCATGAGGCACTGAATTCAAGCGTGTCTGCATGTGGTGCGTGGTGTGTCGAGAGGCCAAGTGTGGCAGAGCGCAGAAAAAATTTATCATCAATTTGAGTTTCTGCATCATGTAGGAGCCGTCGTTGCAGGGCGACATCAGAATAATCATGGGAGGAGTTGTCCTTGCTCGTTCTGGAGATTTCACCAGCATCCGGGGAATTGCTCATTAAATCTAATGTTGTTATAAATTTATTTTTACTTGAATTACTCAACGTATCACAATGTTAAATCATAAATACATGTTATAATTCCAAAATAATAAGAAATCAAAGAATGTCATTTTGAAATAAATTATCAATCTCTATCCATAATATTGTTTTAAAAGGATCTAAGTGAAACATGTTACATAATGATAAAGTAATCATGGGTAGATGGAAATGGGACAAAAGTTGTTAGGGTGGAGGGAAAGGGATACAAAATGATTAGTGTGGTTACATTGAGTTGCTCCAAGATATAAGAAGTGCTTGTTTTGAATGGTTCATGAATAACAAAATAAAATGGTTAATTACCAAAATAAGCATTCACATATATCATACGAGGATATTCATTCATTGTCAAAAGAACTCCAGGTTAGGTTGATTTTTTCATTGTCATTGACTTTGTGGTTGGATTATTTGATAACCTAAAGCCACAATTGGGATAAGCTCAAATTTACAAAATGAGGTGCCTTAGATTCAAGATTTGAACATGTAATAAATTTATATTTCTTTATTGTTATTCTAGATGTGGTATCATTTGATTTAGAGTTTTAAATATGCAAATGGTGGTTTTGAAACGTCAACTCAAATCCTTGAATACATAGAAATTCCTTTATTAATCAACAATCCCAACCACAAAAACCTACATAGTTTATGCAAATGATGATGGAGTTTAATATTTTACAATTTTTTGAACAAACACTTTGGTGGATGAGCATTGCTTGTTTCCTCAACAAGAGTTTAATATTTTACAATTTTTTGAACAAACACTTCGGTGGATGAGCATTGCCTCTATGCTTCCTCAACAAGTTTTTCCATAATCACCATTGTAGGTTCTTTATGGCAGACCACTGTAGAATTAACAATGAAATAACCTAAATTTGATGGAAAACCATTTAACCATTCAAATTAAAAATTAATGGAAAACATGCAAATGTGAAAAAGGAATACACTGAAAACCTAGAAATTTCTTGATATATGATGTGCATATTTTTGACATGTTTCCTATGCTCTTTAAAACTGTTTTCACAAATAATGTCATCTTTTTCCCCATTTTTGATATATTAAATTGAAGTAAAAAAAAAAGCACATTATTTTTTGTAAAATAGATTGTTAATATTGGGATTCATCTTTCAAATTTATTCGGTTAAATTAATTTTAATAAATCAATTAAATTTAAATTCACTTTTAAAATATAAATAATGTATGGTTAATTGATCAAGGTTACAAGTCATATTTACTATGGAAAAATGAAGGACCAACAAATATGACCATCATGTATAGCATAACAAATGTGTCAATTGATGAGGAGTTGGGAAAGTGTATGTAAATAATATTTGCATATTTTTTAATAACCAATTCAGTTGTCTCAAAAAGGCCTCTACTTACATCAAGATCAACTAATATCTATGCAATTGACCTTTGTCTTTCATAGAAAAAACTATCATCCATGAGAATACTTTTTCCCTAGGTTGTTTTTAGTTATGCATAAATCCAGAATAGTTTAGGGTTCCATGGGGAGTCTAAGAAGTTTTATCCATACTGGGATGTCTGACATGGTCTACTGGGATGTCTGACATGGTCTCATCCCTATCATAAAAAATATTGCCATGGTTTTATAGACAAATAATCCGTATCCATAAACCAAACTTCATTTAATATATAAACTACATCTTCTTTCTTGCAAAAGACAAAACCAATGTATCCCTCTTGCTAATATGTGAGCTACTAGTATATAGCATAAAATTGAACCTCTATTATACTTTATCTATCTTAGAAGGTAATCCATCCCTACCATATTTTCAATAAAATTCCATGTCAAAGTGTATCCTGAAAGGTCAATGATTTGGTTGATTGCGATATATTCCCTCACAATTGAGAACAAATCCTTCCTCAACTTCCAATGACCTTACATCATTTCTACTTTCAGTGAACCCAAAAACTTTATTAGATGTCAAGCAAAGCACATGTTCCTTCTACACTCCCTCCCTATCACCTTCTATCAGCAGGTATAAAGGGTTCAATAACACTGGATGGTGTTTGTTTTTCTAAACATTAACTCTCAAATTGGAGAAATCGGTTGGAGATAATACACCCATAGCCATGGCCTATTTAGGAGGCCCTTATAATTGTCCAAAACTTGCAATATTAAGCATTTGTAACACCAATATTATCACTACTCAAGCCATTTGACCAACTCAAACAACCCTTATCTTCATATTGTCTAAAGTATGTAAAAGTCTATTTAACCATCTCAAAGATCATGTTATTACATTATCCATGAACCCTATTCCATAGATCTTCTATTACATATTCACAAACGAAATAAAATAAATTCTCTTATCTTTAAACAATATATCATTATCATTCACTTTGGCGTTTCCTTTCCCCCACTTTGGGGTATGCTAGTTATGATGTTGTAGCTTTACATTGTGGTTGTGCACACTTCTTCGAAACTAATTCAAATATAAGAAAATAAATATTAGATATCATTTTTTGGGATTCAATTGCGTTAAGTAAGTCATTCACCTATGATCATTTCCATGAGAGGTAGTCGTAATTGACTAATTTCTCATGATTTTTGAATAGTCCACTTAGCATTCATTAAATTGGGTGATGCTCACAGGGGTGAAGAAGTGGGATTAAAACTAGTGAAAGAATCACATAATGTCAATGTCAATCATCACTTTCGTGACTTAGACTTAATAACTAGAATTTCCCAAAAAATCATCCAATAATATAGACTTACATAAAATTAAGTTAAAAAATATATAAATATTGTCTACAAAATATAAAGTTACATGAAATTAAGTTAAAGTGTATAAATATGGTCGACATAGATAACTATCATAAACAATAATGTCGACCAATTGTACAACTAAACTTTACATGTGATAATGACATTATGAAATTGAATTTAGTTAAAATACCACCAAAAGACTCATATATGATCCGCCGACCTTAGAGTGAGGTTGAACGAATTTTATCTTGGCCCATAAAATTATAAGCAAGCATATTCATGAACCATTGGAAAATAAACCAGGTTCAACGAATTTTTCCCTAGCCCTTCAGATATTTAGCAAGCATATCCCTCGTACTATTGAAAAGTAAGAATTCTATATTTTTAGATAGTAAAAGTATGACATTGAACATAAACAATAATGATATATAATGTTTATGTATGGAATAAAATAGCATTGAAGGTTAGATAATAATGATATAAAAGGGTAAAGAGTTGTTTTAGTTGTTTTTAGTGTGATTTAAAAATTTTTTTGGTGTTAGAATCTAGTGAAAAAAATAAGGTAAAATCTTGATTTCTGTTATTTAAATTGGTTTTTTAATTGTATATATGGATTCAACACCCTAAAAAATATCTAGGACACTTGGAATGTGCAAAGTTACCCATCAAACTTCTGTTTTCCTTGAATTCATGCCGGATTTTGGAGAAATTAGACCGTAAAAATCTACCGGAAAAACCTTCAAAAAGTCGCACTAAAAACTACTCGGTTGTTTTTAGTGTGATTTTATGGAGTTTTAGGTGTTGGAATTTCACTGAAAAGTTTGAGGCTAAATTTTGATTTGTTTTATTTAAACTGGATTTTTAATTGTATTTATGAATTCAGTGCCTTAAAAAACCCTAAAACATTTTAATTGTGAAAAGTTAACCTGTGATTTCAATAAATTCCTATTGAATTTTAGAAAAATTAGACCAATAAAATCCACATAAAAACCTAGCGCAAAATACCACTCGGAAAGTTAATGCAAGGCATGCCATGAATATTTTATATAAAAATATGAAAAATCCGAATCCAGTACGCAGCCTAACTCTCCTGCCACGTTTCCAACTCGGAAAGTTAATGCAGGGCACGCCATGAATATTTTATATTAAAATATGAAAAATCTGATTCCAGTACGCAGCCTAACTCTCCTGCCACGTTTCCAATACCGGTTTGGCGCGCTCATCCTGTTACGCTGTTTTCACACGTTTTCCACGTGGCATGTCCCGATTGGAGGTGAAATGGCACAGAGAAAGCGCGTGAACCCTGGACCGGGTCTTCCTGCCCCCTTCCTACATACGAGATTTCTGTCGGGTACCGCGTCTCTGTTGATCGTTAATCGGCGGTTAGTACACTGGAAGCGTGTCGGTAACGAAAGTCCAAGGCTTTTTCGCGGAAGAATAAAAATCAGAAGAGGACGAGGGTTTGTAATTATGATAAGCAGCGAGGGTTTGTAGTGATCAGAAGAAGCGAGGAGGGTTTGTAGTGGCCAGAGGAAGCGAGAGAGGGCTTTGACGAGAAGTGAATGGCAGGCTTAGTACAGGCAGCGGCGGTTAATTTCCCCCCTGGATTCAGATTTCGGCCCTCCGATGAAGAAATCGTGGGATACTACTTGAAGAACAAGGTGCACGGCAATAAATTCGAGTTCGACGTTATTCGCGAGATCGATCTTTACAAATGCGAGCCTTGGGACTTGCCTGGTAATCATCTCAACCCCTTGCGAGTATTAAATCTGTTTTGATTTTTGTGGGTTTGCGTATAGATTATCATCTCAGAAACTGAGTAAAGAGTTAGGTGGATGCTTGGTCATGCTTTTCATGGCGAAAGATTGGATTTCGGATGCTGAAAGTTTCAGATTTTAGGGAGTATAGATCCTTTCTTCCCTGAGCATCTTAATTCAAGGAATCTCACGAGAATATTTGAATACGATGGAAAATGAAAATGAAAGTGGTTCATTATGAAGGACTGTCATGACAGATGTGTCAGAGGACACTGATTTCGGAGACTCATTAATCCCCAAATATTTCGGTAGCCATCTTTGACCCGTCTCACATGAGTGTCATTCGTAATGATCAGCCTATCATGCGCTTTGGTCTTCAGAATATTTCCCGTCAAGACTGTTTTTGAGTACTCAATTAATATCAAAAAATAATATTAATAAGTATATGTTTTGGTAGACATCATAATGACAAATTTATCATGACTTTGATAGTCTAGAAAAACTGATTTTGAATATTCATTTAAATTGTTAATCCCGAAACCCGATATTTCATATGTCCATGCTTCAGTAGACATTTGTATTGTTACTGAATCTGGGGCTTCTGAAATGTTATTTTTATCAGTATCAACATGAATTTTTGAAATAACATTTTCGGATGTATACTATAACATGGATTTGTGAACATTATTTTTTCGGAATTAATTTAAAATGATATTTCAGAAGTCCACGCTTCAGTAGACATCTCTGTACAGGAGCATGGAATTCTGAAATATCACTTTTTGGGATTAATTGGACACTTAGATTAGCCTCCATCTGAAGCATGGTTTTCTGAAATATCATTTTCGGGGTTAATTGTGAATATTATTCAAAATCAGCTTCCAAGTATTTACGAAGCATGGGCTTCTGACATATAAATTTTTGAGATTAATTGAGTATTCAAAATCTCATCATTCTTTATGATTAATTAAGTATTGAAAATCGACCTCCGAATATTTAAGTGAAGCACGGACTTATGGAATATTATTTTTTTTGGATTAATTGATTTTTTAAAATCAACCTTCCTTGAAATTAAAAGGAAAAATACAATTCCTTAATATTTTTTAAAATCTCTAGACTTGGAAAAAAAGGTACATGAATCTGAATCTCTAAGCCTGGAGATAAAGGTACATCTATATCAGATGAAAAATATCTCTAGAAGCCGCTGTGGTCAATTTCAGTGTAATGCTCTGTTTTTAATTTGTAGGTCTATGTGTGTCTGTTTGGTGTAATGGTTTTGAATCTTGATATTACCGTTTTTTCAACTCCGTCCTGGTCTACATCTTTTTGAGAAGGAAGCAGGATGTGCAGCTGCACAGGTACACCCTTCTCAAATATAAACGAATTCTGAGCAAATACACAGATTGCAGGCAGAGGATATAGATGTCTGGAGTCTAAATATCTGGTAGATTCATTGGTTCATTCACTTGTTTCATTCACTTGGTACAAATTGAGAGCAACTGCGCCAAGGATCGCCATGTTTTATTCACTGATTCAAACTTCGAAGTTCACTGTTAATGTTACTGTTGACTGGTTCGAACCTTGAACTCTGCTGTTAGTGTTAATGTTACTGTTTACTGGTTCGGACTTTATAAGTTCGCTGTTTATGTTGCTCTTTACTGGTTCAGTCGATAAATTTGCTTTTCCCGAAGTTTCCTATGCAGTCGGTCGTTCTCTCTATAGCCAGAGGCATGTATGATTCAGTCCACTCTTAATCATAACTTTATCTTATACTCTTTCTTAGATATACATAACACGTAGTCTCTAGCTTGTTCTTAGATTTTAATATCTACTCTATCTTAGCTAGACATTTAACACCTAGTCTCTAGCTTGTTCTTGGATTTTAATGGATTTTTGCTTTTTAGAATGCTTTTAGGAGGAGCTTTGACTCTCTCACTTTATACCGGCAGTCATTGTGCCGTCATAGTTCTATGAATCTAGTTTGTGGTCATATTTGTTGGAGATTAATTATCTTACTAGATAAGCTTGGGATCTTGTTAGTATTCACAGAAATCTCGAGGCATGCGTCGGCTACAAGGATGGCAGCTGTCCATAGCACAGTGAGGCGAATCAATGTGTATTTTGTTTTAATATTTAAATATTGGTTATGGTGTCTTTTGGAAAATGAATTTTTTTGATTAGTTTAAAAGTAAATTTGAATTCAGTTTGCGTACCATTTGATTTACTGTAACGAATGCGAAGTGATCTGAATAATTTGGCTCAAATATTTTTGTTTCGAATTTTAAAATTTTAATTTTAATACAGAATTTGTTTTAGATTTTGATTCGATTTCATCCATTAAGATAAATCTAAGTTAATATAATAAACAACTGCAATTTTTTTTCCTACAACTAACCCAAATTAAAAAATAAAATAAAAAATATGCTAAAATCTTACACTTATCAAGATAATAATAATTGAATGCAAGCTCTATTAGAGCTTTGTACAAGTAAAAATTGTTGAAACAATTTAACTTTATTGTGAAAGTACATTATTATATTAGCCCTTTTAAAAAATTGGATGTTATCAACTAATAAAAGACTTACAAAATAGAGTTGAATGTCAAGGCCAAGGCCGTTATCCAGTTGTTAACAACCATCGTGCATTTTCCTTCGTTATTTATTAACCACCATTGTGCATTTTCCTAATGCACTAAGGAAAAAGTTAAAATATTCTCCCTACCTCTCAGATATGCATTAATTGATTTATCCAATCTAACATAAACATTAATTAACATAGATAAAAGGTACAAGGAGATAATAGAAGAAAGCTTAGGTTGGTAATAGAAACATGTTTTTGTACTTATTGCGACTTTTAGCCCTCGCAAAATGTTTTTGGATCTCAATATAATATGGATTAACGCTTTTAAAGAAAAGCAGAGCTGCTCACCGGCTTTGCATTAGAGCTAGCTCACCGGCTCATAATTTCTCTTCGGTGTCCATCATAGAGGATTGCACTAAAGCGAGGTCTAATGTTCCATCTATCCAACATCTCTGCACAGTTAAAAGCATTGCGAGTGCAGTACCAATGCATAGCCTTTTCTCTTATTGCATGGCGTGATCTCATTGTTAAGTTTCACTCATTGTCTGATAGGATGCATCCTTCAGGGTTTGGGGTGTGTTTCCATGTCTCTGGGATGGGATGCAATGCATGCAGAAATGTTTCTCTGCATTTTCTTTTTGAAGAAATGTGGAGAAATGTAAGGAAAAACATTTCTCAGGTGAGGATGCGTTTCCCCAAAAAGAGGACTTTTGGATGCCCTTTAGACAACGGTGCTTTTGGGCATCTCTCAAGGAAAGGGGAGCTTTTGGTTTTTTCAAATTTACATTTCTCATGTGGGGATGAGTTTCCCAAAAGGAGGACTTTTGGGTGCCCTTTAGACAACGGGTGCTTTTGGGAATCTCTTAAGGAAAGAGGGGTGCTTCTGGTCTCCCAAATTTTTTCCCATAAAGATTTGAAAAATGAAAAAATAAAAATAAAAAGTCAAAAATAAATAATTTTTTATTTTTTATTGGCTTTCACTTTTTGAGGTTTATTTTATTTTTAATGTTAATTGTTATTTTTTAATTTTAGCATTTGAGTCTTGACTGTAGATATTGATGACTCTAAATAAGACTTTAAATGTTGATGACCTTAGATCAAGTCTTTGACTTATCACTCTTTACTATTTTTGAGTTCTAGTAATTTCAATTTAATATTTTAGATTTTATTTATTATTTTTCTTAATACTACTTAGAGTCTAGAATATTGAATTTAAATTGATATGCTAATTTTTTGTTATTACTTATTTCTGTTACATTATTGGTTTATGAGTTAATGTATATCATTAATCTAAATCATGTTTATATTAATTACAAATTTGAATTCAATACATGTTTATATTAGTTACAAATTTGAATTCAATACATGTTTATATTAGTTACAAATTTGAATTCAATAATATTACGTTTCATAATGATGAATTTACATGAAATAAATTGTTATTTTTAATTATTAATAATTATTATTACATAGACTCTAGAAACAGAAACCTCTATTTTGGAGTCTGATGCCCCCTTACCCCATGAATGTACCCAAAATTTGAGGATGCGTCCAGACATCCCATGTGTGTATCCGTACTCCTGCGCACTTCTCCCAGAACATTGCTTTCACTATCTCATATAATTGTGAACACTTAAAAATTTGAAATTTAGTTTTATGTGTAACTCTTGTGGTGACCAAAGCGATTTATAGATTGATTCGATGTCGCAAAAGTGGGCATTGGAGGGCATGGTTTTATGTGTATGGGCCCTATTTATACACAACCTTAAAATATATTGGTTTGGATCTATGGAACCATATCAACAGCAATAAAAAATTGATCTTAGACCTTTCCCTTGACTTTTCTAAGCCATTCTTATTTTTATTCACCCTCATTCGTCGTTGGTCTTCGTTAGCCTTTGAAGGTTCTTAAAACGCCTAGTGCTCGATAGTTGTAATTTTTGTTATCCTAGATAATATTCACACGGAGAAATTTATAGTTTATCCTCGCCTATTACAAGATAAGATTTACGTTAAAATCTAGGAACAAATGTGATATGGTGAACCGAGAATATTAGAAGTGGGAATTGTACTTTTAACAAGGATTTTTAGGGTAAACACTCTAGCAAAGTTATAGGTGGTAGGATTATAAACTTGAACTCAGATTTTTGAGGGCCCAATGGATGATGATAAGCTTTTAGACATGCCCTGCAATACTACAAAAAACGACAACAATAAGATAACAAATAGGCTTTACCTTTCTCTTCACTTTTGTAAGTTATTCTTATTTTTATTCGCCCTCGTTCTTCGTTGGTCATCATTGCCTTTTGGAGGTTCTTAAAGCGCATAATGCTTGATACCTTAACTTTTCTAAGTTTTTCTTATTTTTATTCGCCCTCGTTTTTCGCCGGTCTTATTTTTATTCGCCCTCGTTTTTCGCCGGTCTTCATTACCTTTTGGAGGTTCTTAAAACGCATAATGCTGGATAGTTCTAACTTTTGTTATACTAAATAATATTCATATGGAGAAGTTTATGGTGCATCCTTCCCTATTACGAGATAAGAATTACGTTTAAATTTAGAACGAAGGTGATATGGCGAGCCTTGACTATTAGAAATCGGAATTGTAATTCTAACAAGGATACCAAGGAAAAAAGGAAAAAACTCTAACCAAGTTATAGGTGGTAGAATTATAAACATGAACAAAGAATTTTTTTGGGCCAAGGGATGATTATTGGCTTTTACACATACCCTACAATACTATCAAAAATGGCAACAATAAGACAGTAAATAAGTCAATGAATCCAACTCTTATTCTAAGCAGTGGGGATAACAATTCTTCTTATTCAATGATAACTAGAAAGAATATCAAGCTATGGAAGTGTTGATCAAATATAGAGGGTCACAATCCAGTTTGATTGCCCTAGGCTATTGTCCTACACTTGCACTGTATTCAAAGAGCAAGTGAGTTCCAAAAAAGATATGAATCTTTGCAGAAGCCCCTTGTTTTCAATAACGACAAAAGCCTTTTTAATGATAGTGTAGCCTGAAATTCCTCTATACCTCCTTGGTCATGAAGCGATGGTACTCTCCCAAGCCTCTGCTCCATACCTCCTTGGTCATGAAGCGAAGGCACTCTCCCAAGCCTCTCCTACTGCCATTTTGGATTTAATGCACAAATTACAAGTTCAGGGGAATGTTCATCCTGTTGTTTGTTGATTTTTCTTATATAGAAATCCAAGCGTGATCTCTCTTCCAAATAAAAAAATCTCACATATTCCATGCATCGAATTTTCATATTCTATATTTAACAAATGACCATTATTTGGGATGATGAATGCTATTGTATGTTTGCAATTTGCCCATCGATCATAAGTTAACACCCTATTTAACATACTCTCCACTGAGACTAATTGTCATGTACTACTAAGATTTTAAGGCCTCTTATACATCAATCACCCTTCAATAATTGGGCATAAATGTTTTTTCTTGGCTTAAGAAATTTCATCTTATAAGACCTGTAAATAAGCAGGAAGGTACGGAGATTGTAGATGAACATTTGCACATTTTTAATAGTTGTCACCTATAATTACATATAACTTATCGTCTCGTTGTATTCAAAGTAGTGTTAAGTGTATAAAAAAAATTATAAATATACCTTGGGGTCCAATAGACATGTTTATGCTTGCTTTGACTTATTCACATAGTTGCATGTCATGGATTCCGTTGGTTACCGTTTGTAGGTTAGAAGATCCAACCTTCAGCATGGTATCACCAAGAATATAGATTACAAGGTTTTAGTGTTTTATAATATAATGGCACTTTTAGATGAATTAAGGGACTTACCAAAAGATGAGGAGATGATGATTAGCGGTGGTGGTATATGTTCATCTATTAATCCATGACAATGAGAACGTTTTTCTCCATTATCCAAGTTTTTTCTTCATTATCCATTGGCAAGCTTATCTTGATAATCTTGTTTTACGATAGTGAGATACTAAGCTTATTCTTACATGGTGGGATAGATGAAGGGCTTAGAGTGATGTATGATTGTATCATGCATTTCATTTTAAATTTGTTTCAGTTATATGATTCATCGATTTATCCTTCATTGTGTAAGTGTTATATAATGATAACGACAGTTAAATTATAAAATTTCAATGATATATTTATAATCTTTTAGTATTTTACGATTTGTGTTGGGGTCCCTTGTGTTAAAGACCTCGACGCCCCCATGTTTCCTAAAAATTGGTGGGGAGCTTTTCATAGGTCGGTCCTGCGTTTCCCCGTCCTCACGTCCCGGAAACTTGATGGAACTATGAAAATAACATGTTTATAACACAACCATTATTTGGCAATAACATATAAAAAATATATATATTTGATTTGCAACATATTAAAACATATAAGGAATTTGATATGCCACCTTGCCAGTTAGGAAAGTCTATCTAGGAAAGTCTATTTGACTTCCTAGCCCATAGGTTCCCTAGTCCTCTGAGCCCAAGTCCAGTCTCAACCGGAGCATGTCCAAAATAGATCCAACACCCTCCAACCTCAAACCAATCTGTTTGAGTTATCCCTCCTTCCTTTCCTCTCAGTTCTCTCCTCCTATCTTTTCCCACTTCAACTCTGAAAAAAACAGAGAAGAATCACCCCTCCTCCATTCTCCTCTTCTCTCCTTATGCTTCCCTCCCTCGTCCATCCCAACCACCTATCATCAATGTCATGAATGCCTCCCCATTCTTTCAAATTCATTGCCTTGACTTCCCTCTCTGATACGCTCCTCAAGCCACACCCCTTCTTATCATTCCACCTACCGCTTCGGCCTACATTTTCCAACTACCCTTATTATTCTTGAAATTTTAGTCCTGAAGAATCCTATTAATTTAATTATTAAATGAATCATGTTTAAAATATAATCATTAATTATAAATCATGTTTTAAGGTTAATTAATCACTAATCATGATTAGTCATTAATCAAACTTAAAATTAACTATAAACTTGATCATTAATCAAACTTAATTATTAATTAATTTTCTAACATATTAAGTTTTATAATACTAACATATTCAAAATAATACTAACATATTCAAAAGTGAGGTGTGGGTATGTAGCTAGCATATACATATCTCGTACATATAGTAATAATACTTAGTGGAATCAAGTACAAAAGCCTATCATTCAGCAAGTGGGCTGATAAAATAATGTAAAATAATAAGATGAAGTTGGAGCTTTACAAATCACTTGTAATCCTAGTTCCTGATCCTTTGGAAAGATTGTGGGTGGATTTTTAGAGTCTCTAGATTTTTCTCTTGGTAGATTGAGGGATGCTAGGAAAGCCTAGGATCTGGCTTCCCAACTAATATAGACGTTCTAGTGTTTAGGAGTCAGAATTAGAAGGTTGGCTACAAAATAATTGTTTTGTTAGAATTGGAAGTAATTTTGTAATCCACATACATAGCAGCGACACATGTGGAGGACCCTTACGCAAAGCCTTTTGATGTTGATAATGCTATTTTAGAGGGTTTCTGTTTTATGAGCTGTTTATATAAAATGCAAATGCATGGGGAAAGGTCCTGTTTGGAGGGATTTGTTAGAATTGGAAGGACTTGTGGAATCCACATTCATAGCAGGGGGCACATGTGGAGGACCCTTACACAAAGCTTGTGGTGTTGATCATGCTATTTTAGAGGGTTTTTGTTTTATGAGTTGTTTATACTAAATGCAAATGCATGGGGAAGGCCCTATTTGGAGGGATTGGAGATGGTGAAGTGGGAAGCCTGTTTATATTAATGATATGGTCTTAATGAGCTAGTTAGGCAATCCTTTGATCTCAATACCCCATTTTAAATAAAAAATTGGAGGCTTGGTGATTTGGTGGAGCGATAGATGAGGAATTGTTAATGTATTTGGAAGGTTCAGACTTCTTTTGAACATAAATTTTGGGGTGGCTATTGTTTCATCAAGAATTCGTGTTCAAAATTAGGTTGAACAAAGTTGGGCATTACAAATTCAACATGTGTACTGTGTGGCGAGAATTAGACAATTCAACTTGTGTTTTGGAAATTTTGAGTTTTCTGGGCATGGTTTCAAGGCGAATTTCGTTCCCTTTTTGTAGCTGTGTTCGCATTGGATGGTCAGTGATAACTGTAAATTGCGTTGGCATACAATTGTTTGGTTGGGGTTTCCAATTGTTTGGTTGGGGTTTCTGTGGAAACATCTTTGTAGAGTTATATAATATATTCAATGAGGTTTCTCATCCCTAGCTCTCAGGGATTTATGGTGGTTTAAGCAAGAATTGGTTGTACTTTCAGAATTCATCTCAGAGCTTTCTGTCTTCAGGTTGAGTCCCTCCTTGTAGGGGCTAAGGTCTATAAGTCCTTTTTAGCTTTTGTAGACTGGGACTTTCATGGCATCCCTTCTGTTTGAATGATGACACCACCTTGACTTCCAATGCACTGAGTTGTTGTCTGAAGTAATATGCAACATTCTCAAAAGTAAAAAAGTAGCCTCTGCACCTTCCTCTATATTCTCTCGACCTCCAGTGGACCTCAAAGTGATATGGACCAGAGGCGGAAGAAGGTAAGAAGAGCGGCGAGCCAAACATACTGTCTATGAGGTTATAGAGGCGCCAGGCTTGCTCTTGAGAATCAAAGATATTATTATCAATTAAATTTGGATGGGAGCTTTTATATTAATACTCAAAAGTGGAGACCAATGAACAGGGAAGCAAGAAGGCAAGATTACACAGGGACAAGAGACACAAGTGTTTACTGTACAGTCTGTACACTCTCTTAGTGTATGGCTGTATAATTAACAGTACAATGGATACATATTTTGAATGTACAAAGAAGCAAAGTAGTATGTGCAAGGTTAGCACAAGTGACATGCATAGCTTGCGCACTTGATTCCTTTAAATATATCTTGTCCACATAAAGAAAGTAGGGGAGGATAAAGCTAAAAGAAGGAAAGCTAAGGGCTAATCTATTTACAATATTCACTATCCACCTTTCATTCGTGGAAGGTTACACACTTGACTATGAAGTGGACTCGGGTTTGTAATGTTACAAGTGCTTTTAGGTTATGGCTTTAAAAGATCTCACAAGGCATTTATTTGATTATGTAGCTGTAATTCTTAATGAGTAAAAGTGTTCTGGTTCAAGTCTATCGAATTAGAATCAGACACATGCAACAAATGAGCAACAATGTAGCGTGTATACTCAAAATGCTACAGTAGGGGAGTCTTTATAAACAATACTTCAGTGCAAAGTTTGTATTATAGCGATAATCCAACAACACATTGCACATGCTCAGAATGCTACTCTACGAATTTTGTAAACAATATTTTATTACAGGGTTTGTATTGCAAGAGTCGCAGCCACTAGTTCCTCCCAAGCGCACACAAACCTCACTTTTGTCTGTATAATGGTTCTTCCGTTGAACTATAATATCAATAGGTTAAGAATCTGGAAGTCCAAATGCTATTTGTTTGCTTCTAATTGTTCGCCTTCATCAGGCAATCTTTTTGCCTTCCTGTGTTATATTTCTTGGAGATTTTCCTGTCTTATATTTCTTGTGTTCAGCAACTATATTGCAACCTATGGGTTGTGGGCCCTGGGCTGTTTGCAGCGTCGGAGTTGCAGTTTCATGTGTTTTAAAGTCTTCTTACATAACTGCGGGGTGTTTTAAAGCCTACTTCCATAACTGCGGGGTTGCAATGCAACATTGCTTAATTTAGCTAAATAGTAAAAATAACAGGTTTTTAGGAATTGTATATTGATTTGTTTAAACTTTGTCTCACATCAATTTAGAATCTGGATAGCAATTTTCTTGGTGAGCTAAAGAATTTAGAATTCTATAAAAGTTGTGTCGGTGAAGCCTATTTCATCCAGTAGGGACTGAATGTCAGTATTACATGCCTTGCACTTTTTAGAGTTAAGCCTATTTTTGCCTTGTTGATGCAAACAAAGCAATGGTGCATGTTTTGTATATTCTGACAACTGGTAATGTAAAAAATTAACTATTTGCTAATTTTGTGCACACATCAGTGTTGTCACTTTTCCAGTTGTCGGGGTTTCCATTAGGTCTCTTTTTGAGTTGGATTCCCATAAATGGTAGTGTCAAACAGGTATATATCTTCTCATTTTTAGTGCTCTTTCCAAATTTTCCCCCCTTTAATCACTTGTGGAAATCCATCACTTAGAAAGGTTGTTTATGGGATTAAAAGGAATTATACCAGTTGTTCGGACTATTGCTATTGTTTTAATTGTTTGTTCTACATTGTAATTAAAATTTATTCATACTTGCAGTATATAGGCTTTGCAATGTTCTATATGTCCAAATTCGGATTTATTTCTGGCTAACTTCACTATTTCATCCTTTCAGAGAAGTCATTCTTGCCAAGTAGAGATTTAGAGTGGTATTTCTTCTGTCCTCGTGATCGGAAATATCCCAACGGGTCACGTTCAAATAGGGCAACTGAAGCAGGTTACTGGAAAGCTACTGGAAAAGATCGTAAAGTGAACTCTCGCTCTAATAAAATTGGTACTAAGAAGACTTTAGTCTTCTACAAAGGCCGTGCTCCGAATGGAGAACGAACAGATTGGCTGATGCATGAATATCGCCTGGAGGGAACGCAATGCAAAGGAGGAACTAATTTGCAGGTATTTATTATATCTGTCATTTCCTTTTTTTCGGTTGCAAGTTCCATGTATGATCCTTCAAAAATTAGATTATCATTTAAAACTTAAAAGGGTTGGTCATGTTCCTTCTGGTCAGAAAATATCTCTTGCACAGCAACTTGTCAGAGGCTCTATTTCTCTTGTTTATTTCATTTATGATGCTCAAGAGTTGGATTCTTATTGTTTACCTTTGCATTTCACCGAAACGTATTTTTCCATTGGAGAATGAACGACATATTTACTGGATAAGGGAAAATGGAAAATCTATAGACTGAAAAAATAATAGAGAAATATAACAGCATTTCAAATGTTGGAAACACAAAAATTGTATGCCTTTGGACCAGTAAGAAAAAATAGAAAATTAAGAACAGGGTGTTGTTATCATGCAAATCTGCACCAGAAGATCTGTCTAATAATTATAGGCTATCTAGACCTTAACTGCTAGATGCCTCTCTATTCAGACTGTTGATCTTCTAGTCTTAGTGGGGGTGTCCTTGGGGCTTGTATGCTGTTATCTATCAAATAAATCTGTGCAGAATCCAATTTGATTAGCACATACCCAAGCTACCAGGAAATGGATATGGATCTGCCAGATTTTTGAAAAGTCAGGATCTGGATACAGTGGGGAAACACCACATACAATTTTTTTTTTTAAAGAAAATTAAAAAAAACACAATAAAAAACATTCATGAATCACAACATTTGAAATCATTAGATAATTTATAAATCTGAAGACTGAAATCTGTTAATTTTTCTTAGGGCTATATTGTTCTTTGCTTTGATAATTGCATTTCTTCATTAACTATTAAGTTCACCCCATACATTCTAACATTATTCAGATTTACATCATTATTCAGCAGCGTATCCAACTATGTAGAAAGAACAATATCATCATCATCAATGCAGCGAAACATAAAAGAACAATAGAAGAAAATCATTCACACATAGAGACACTAGGATTGGCTAGAGACCAAGGCAAAACCCACTATGGGGAAAACCTTTTCAAATTCTTCTTCTTATTAGATCGTCATCAAATGATTCAACAAAAGAGAGTACAATGATCCATATCTTCACCTATGCAAATATCCAACAAAATAACTATAACATCCATGAAATGAACCCAACAATGCTTATACACAAAACCCTGATTCCGAAGACTCTAATGAATTGTCACTGTCTGGGGTCAACTGTCGAACTCTGCGGTCACTGAGCGAAATCTTCAGAAGATTGAGATTTCATCATTTAGGTCCTAGTTGCATGGAAGAGGAGTCATCTGAGCGACTATAGCAGCCCAGTCACTCCCTTAAGCCTGACATGCGTGCGACTAGGGTTGGTGACTGTGTGCGAAATCCTAACTCCCAGTCACATGGATGGAGAGTTGTCCGTGCGATTGGAAGACTCCAGTCGCATGGATGAGCTTTTATGCGAACGACTGTGGTCGAAATCCTTCTATGCTATGCCTGGCACTATGATCCAAAACCCTAGATCTGAAATGCGAAGCTTCATGCTTGTGAGAGCCAAAAACCAAGATAGAAGAGTGTCTCACAATGATGTCCAAATGAGGTAGAGGTCACTTGTATTTATAGCCTTCCAAGGGGGGTCCACTTTACTTTAGGGCCGACCCTATCAAATATGCACATGTGGGCTTTTCTTCATAAATACACTTTCCCTTATTCGATTTGAGTGATCTTTAGGTCGATTTTGGTCCTCTTGAAAAGAGGAATTCAATGCAATCATTATCTCCATCAAGTGAACTGTCCAAAGTGGAATTTGACCGTAGTTGCATATTTTTAACAAAATCATGATGCTTCATGCCTCATACAAAAAGGATAACTGTAAAGACAAAATTGAGTGTCTCATTAGTGCTCACTCCATTGATATGATAATATAGAGTAGGTCTAATTACATATCGTGAAATGGGTCTACATCCTCATCATTTGAATATTTCAGCTCGACATCATGATCAACCAGTGATCTTCTTTGAAATCTGCCTTAAAAGTCTAAAGATGCCCAAATAGGTATGATAGGAAATGAATGCTAGGATTAGCATATGCTATATAGCTTACAGGCTATAGATAATTAATAACTTACCTATACATCTATACACACATATTAAGAATAAGTAATCTAGTAGATATCATTTTTGGGATTCAACTGCGTTAAGTAAGTCATTAATCTATGACCATTTCCATGAGAGGTAGTCGTCACTGACTAATTTCTCATTATTTCTGAATAGTCCACTTAGCACTCATTGCATTAGGTGATGCTCATAGGGGTGAAGAAGTGGGATTGAAACTAGTGAAATGAATCACATAGCGTCAATCATCACTTTTGGGGCTTGCACTCGGTAACCAGGACATCCCAGGAGGTCACCCATCCTAGAACTCCTCTGGCTCATGCATGCTTAACTGTGGAGTTATCCCCAGAATCAAGCCCACTTAGCTTGCTACCCCATTTGCAAAACCTTAGCAAGTATTGTGCCTCATGAACCATTCAAGTAGAAATCCCTTTACTCTTTGTATTTTAAGTATGAGGGGTTTCTGCAGTGCATTCTATTAGATACTATTTTTGGGATTCAATTGCGTTAAGTCATTAATCTATAATCATTTCCATGAGAGGTAGTTGTAACTGACTAATTTCTCATGATTTTTGAATAGTCCACTTAGCACTCATTGCATCGGGTGATGCTCACAGGGGTGAAGAAGTGGGATTGAAATTTGAAACTATTGAAATGAATCACATAGCGTCAATCATCACTTCTGGGGCTTGCACCCGGTAACCAGGACATTCCGGGAGGTCACCCATCTCAGAACTCCTCTGGCTCAAGCGTGCTTAAGCCTAAAAAGTCTAAACAGGATATCTGCTGCTTACGGTTTCAAACAGGCGGCAAACATCCTTTAAAAAGAGCTTGAATGTTATTTGCTTGGAATCCAGCATGTGAGGGCTAGCTGGCATAGAATGCGTTTCAGCAGCATGGGAACCATTTCTGGGTTTGACGGATCTGTTTATGTGGTGAATCCTACATGGATCTGGGAAGATACTCATCCCTATTTGTATCTGAAATGCAGAACCCCGGATCTAGCTTTCGAGTCCCCACGGATCTGGAAACATAGGCACATACAAAACTCACTATTGAGATGCCCAAAAGCAGTCAAGAATGAGCGTAAATTCTTGGTAAAATTGCAAGATGGTTGAGATCAGATTTACAATTCGATTACAACAGTGAAATGAAGCAAATGGAATGAATAGAATATGTGCCTTAAGTGAATAATACTTCAAAGAATGTGCACGGAAGCCAACCAAAGCATTGCAATACCATCAAACTAATGTCCAACCAAAGAGACTCCCAGACCCATAGAGGAAGCATAATCGAACTGAATCAAAGTATTAAATTTTAATGAAGAGGTATGGATTACATCATAGTGACATTGCATGGAAGGTTGCCATTGGTCTAGCTACATGCAATTATGGGGGTGACAGAAGGTAAAGGATGATGTCCTCAGAAAACAGTCTTAACCCCTCAACATCACCTCCAAACTGTATATGTGGAGAACCAAACCAAGGGAGTACATTCACCCTAGCTACCTGTGGAAGAAGAAAGAAAAGCATGCCAATCTTGACAAAGTCTGCATGGCTGCCAACTGGTTGTTCTGCTGTTTGGATGATTTTATGTTTGCTGTTTATTTGTGGCACCCTAAAAACAGGTAACCCTATTTCCAAATTTATTCCTTTTCTTCTAAATCTAAAATCTACCAAGAATAAAGGTTTATGTCAACTGCCCTTATGTGGCATATGGCTGTTTACTGGCTCTTGCTTCCATTCTTCTCCACACAGGAAATGATCCCGGTTAGTCTAGTCCCATAGCTTTGGTGTTGTTTCCAGAATGAGCACAGCTAATATGCTGCTGCTTCCTCTCCAATATACTGATTCCTGCTAACTGTAGCACTGTTTCCAAGAATACAAGTCTTTATATAGTGGTGTTTGCTGGATCCACCATCAATTTCCCTTTAATATGATTTCAAATTCCAGCTTTTCCAAAAATATCATAGATCACTGATTTTTCGTGCATTAAATGCTTGGAATGCTAAACAGCTGGCTTTGGTAACTGCTGTTTATCAATTTCACACAGTAAATTGCCAAATCTTAACTTCTGTAGCTGCTGCGTTTTACTAAATAGTTTGAGACCTTGCTGTCTATCACAACTCCCAGTGCTGAATTAGCTACAATAACCATAATTGACTACTGGAATGTATGCTATTATAGCGATCCTCCTCAAACAAAAACATAGCACTGAACTCTGTTAATTTTGGCATTGTTTCTAGAATAATAACACCTGACTTAATGCTGTCACCATTCACAAGTTTGCTGATCCCTGAGATGCACATAATTTCTCTGCCAAAATATGAGCGCAAACCCTCATTCCATCGAATTTCCCATAACGATAAAGTTCCAAAAGATATCTTTCATGCTAAGTTTGGTGAAGACAGATCAAATTAAGAATTAAGGCTAAGACTAGATAACTTAGCACATGCTAATCATGATAAGGGAGGTTAACTTAGCATTTTCTATTTAGTAATCTTTAGCAACATCAAATCTTTATTTAAGTCTTTTTTTACATGCAAGAATGAGTATAGCATGATTAGGGTTTATAAATCTTGATATGGTTAGGAGGGTTGCTATATATACGAAGGCATTGCTTGATCAAGTTAACAGCAGGAGTCTTTGCTGTAAGGCCTTTTCTTGCTTAGCAGAATTAGCAATGTGACCACATATGGATGCTTATATGAACTAGGGTTTTGTCTAAGTCAGAATTGGCAACTTGAACTAAGTTTTTGGATAGTTAAACTAAGCAAAAATGGTACCTAAATGCAGCTATCCATTTGAAGGCAAATTTTGGACAGCAATTACTGTAAGGAAAATTTGAGAAGTCAAACTAGCTAGACTCTAGAGTTAGGGTTTTAGGACAAGGCCATTTAAAACCATTTGATAGATGAATATCCTCCAACTAACTACCATGTGTCACACTAGAAGAATAATTAACCCACTCAACAATGCACTCGACTCACTCATCATTCTTCACCCCTTTGAACTTGCAAACTACTCTACTACTGTGCATTTGGAATCATGACATCACAACCTATACTTGACGCATATAGAGGTTGCTAAATATAGACATGCCCCAAAAAACAATGTAGCTTTGAGAAAACAAAAGCATGAAAGATTTGAAATGAAGGTAACATTTGTAAGATTTTTGCCAATTATAACATGTCTAAATTATACACTACCAAAAATGGCAACATTTTGCATATAGATGAAATTAGTCTCGTCAGACTCACTTTTATATAGAGAACCTAATTATATAATCATAAATGACATGCAAGCCTTGAAAGCGCACAACTAAAAATAGCGGTCTTGTGAAAATTATTCATTGTCACCTGAAAAAGGCTCATTGACACCATGAGCTTGCAAGGATTGAGAATATGTAAATATCTCTGACATGTGGGCCTAGGAACTCTGGTTGTTGGAAGAAAGCAAACTACTAAAAATAGCAATTCCCCAGAATCTGGCAAAATTGACTATGTGGGAGCTCTAGTCATTGTGAAGAATGTGCCTATATTGGAACCAACAAGATTGTATCTCATTGGATCTTAAGACTCCGGTTGTGCAAGCAAATTTGGGAGTTAACAAGCATATAAACGAGAGAAAGAAATCCCAATTGTCTCTCTATCATAAATTCGTAATTAATGGAGAAAAAATACAATGGTGAGGTTAATTGTTTGTTCAAGTGGTGGAAATATAGATGCAAAGAATATTGTAGAGGGAAATTCATCTTAGGTCATTATTCCTAGAATAATCCTAGAAAATAGGCTTCCATGTTAGGGCTCTATATGTTAGAACAATAGGTTTAGATATGTGGTTGGTTGATTGGTGTCATATACATAAATAAACCTTATGTCGAAGCTAGGATTGAAATGTAGAAAGATATAGAAGCATTTCAAAAGTTGGAGACAAGAAAGTGTATGAATTTGTGGATTAGTAAGAATATAAAATCAAGAACAATGCATATAAAAAATAGAATGGAAAGGCTGGTTGATGCTTTTACCATAAAGCCATAATTAATGGAGAAAATAAAACATCGATTTTTTTTTTTTCTCGTGGAGAAACTTATGGGCATGTCCCTTCATTTGTGGACGGTTCTTGTTACAAACATGTGTGCATTGATTACAATGCCTGAAACAACAAGGACATCAAGTGTAGCAAAGGTTTATTTGTCCAATTGGTGTGTGTATATACATATATATAGATATGAAGAAGAATTTAGATGGAATTTCATCTTAGGCCAAAAATGTTTAAGTTTTGATAGGTGGTTGTTGGACACCTTCTATGTCCGAGCCAAGATTGAGATTTGCATGGTATACTGCTCGCATATCTTGTTGAAAAATAAATTGCTTAAAAATGGCTCTACAAATGCTGAGCCTTTATCAGCATATTCTAGAGTAAGTCACTTGACACGATGACACGAGATATGGAGGACACGAAGATACGAGTATTTGACACATGACACAACGACCCCCGAATTAAGACATGAAAGACATTATATATTAAAATATCTATATTAAAAAATTGAAAATATGGTGAATTAGTGAATCACAAAAATAAAATAAATTATAGACAAATTCACTTTAGAAACTAAAATATTTACATAATGATGATACAATTCAACCATATATACAACTAGTACTACATGAATGGCGATAAATTTACAAACACACAAGAAATTAAAACCATAAACGAAAGTTTTCTAATATGTATTACATATGTAATGACCCATCGAGTCATTTCTACTATAGGTGGGAATGCTAATGGCAAATATAAAACATGGTAGACACTAGAATTGTATTTCAGCTACCCTTGATTGAGCCATGATTTCAATGATATGAAAAACAATCAGAATGCTGTTAGAAAAACAAATGGATTGTTGTAACAAAAAAAATATGGATGGCAAATCCACTTATTAGCACTTCAATTCTCTACTAGCACTGATTACTCTCCCTTGCATTCCAAATCCTCCCACAACTCCATAAACTTGTTTGAATGAGTGAAATACAAATGCATAAATAGGGTTCTGGAGCGCATGAGGGTCTCTTTTCCGTGGACACGTGTCCAAAAATCATGACATGTGTGATTGGTGTTTGACAAGAGTTTGAATCATGTCTTGCGCATAAGATACAAGTCAAACTTGTGTTGGACACATGTCACGCTAGTGCCATGTTTGGCATGAAGAATATGTGACAAGAGGGGGGGGGGGGAGACATGAGTCAAACTCATGTTGGGCACATGCTACCCTAGTGTTGTCTCTGACACGAAGAATGCACGACACAAGGGGGTAGGGACATGTTAGGTAACTTAGATTCTAGACCTAAAATATATAGGGTGTATGTTAATTTTAGATAACCATGGTATGTTCTATGCTTAATGTAGTTTACTTCAATATTTCTTCTCATTAGCACGATTCAATTCCAGATTAGCAATCACATAATCATTGAAAGTAAATGCTGATAGAACATAAAATAGATCAACAAAAGACAAGCCAATACAAGATACAAGAATTTATAATTCTTCTTATTCAACAAAGATAGAGAAAAATGTTTGTTATAGTAGTTAACAGGATGCCCTAGCCAGCAAAGACTTTTGCTGGTCAAACCAACCCTTTCAACCTCCAAATAGGTTCAATCAAACTCGGTCAAAGTCAACCTTCCTTCAGTTTCACACTCAACCCACAATTAAGCTTCCAAAACGGTCAATGCAAGTCAAACTTCTTGTTGTCAAAATTAGTCAACGCTGCGGTCAAAGGTCAACAATTGACCTCGGTTTTTGTGCCATCAATTGCAACCTTCCAAGATCGGAATTTCTAGGCAGAAAACACAGTCAAACGAGGAGGGTTGACCCAAAGTCAACGTTGTCCAGATTTGCCCTAAAATAGTCCGAAATTTCCATCTGCCTGTTTCACACGTGGGAGAGAGAAAGAAGCCTCTTCAAGGCTGTACGAACCAATGAGATGAGAGAGAGATGTGTGAGATGAGTTGATGATGAAATGAGCATCATGTCTCCCCAATTTATATCCATAACTATGGGTGTGTGACACATCTTTTGGGGCTTGTGAGCCTACATTACACTTCTGGCCGACCTTGACAATTTGCACATGTATGAAAAATAAATTCAAATTATAAGTTCTGCTCATTCAAACAAGATGATCTTTAGATCAATCTTGCACCTCTCCGAAAGAAGAATCAAACAAAAAATATCATCTCCATCATATGAGCAATGCAACATGGAGTTTGGACCTAGTTGCCCAAAATTAACACTCCCTCTCAACTAGGGAGAACTCCATATGTTACCCTGTGCAATCCTGACATCCAGTACCATCATGTACTATCATATATCATTATCATCATGCAATCCTATGTCGTCCGGCTATAACTGCTTTGCTGGCTCTTCTATGCAAATGAACGAGAGTGAGTCACAAAGACATCACTCTCCACTGACCCGAAGTCAGTCTAGAGTTAAAAACCTCAACTAAACTCAAGAGTGAGCCACATACTGACCCGAAGTTAGTTTAGAGGTAAGAACCTCATCCAGACTTGATCCTAGATCAAGTTGCTGGACACATCCCATCCTAGACAGAGAGAGTACAACAATCCTTGATGTGTCCATCGGTCATGCTATCAGTCTCTATCCTCATTCCCAACTCATTGGCCAAATGAGAGGGACTTCCCATGAGTCCCAAACTCCATGGGTAGGATGCATGTGGGGCATAGATCAAAGAGAGGGTGAACCGACTCAATATCATAACGGTGGGGAAGAAGCACACCAACAAGGTAATGTGAACCTCATCTTGTGGTTGCTTATAACTCCAAGAAGCTATCCCCAAGCCCCCTGGAGCTCCTAGAGCTTATAGTCCAACTCAGGCGAGACCCTCAGGACAGGGTCTGTCCACGATACCAAGCTTCTCACGGAAGGTTAAGGATTTGACCTTCCCCAGGGGCTTCGTGAGAATATCTACGACCTGCTCATCAGTTCTAATGTGATGGAGCCTTACGACTCCTCGCTATACCATGTCCCAGACAAAGTGGTACCTAATATCAATATGCTGGGATCGATTGTGGAACACGAGATACTCAAAAAGACGAATCCCACTTTGGTTATCGCAAAGGATAACGTTGGTATCCAACACATGCCCAAACAACTCACCGAAGAGCTTTCTCAACCAAACAACTTCACAAAAAGCCATATTCTCTGCAATGTATTCGGCCTCGACGGTGCTCAAAGCAACCGATTTCTACTTCTTGCTCATCCAAGATATCGAAGCAGAACCAAGAGTGAAGCAACATCCAGATGTGCTCTTACAATCCACCACACTGCCCGCCCTATCGGCATCAGTATATCCATGGAGCCTCATACTCCCGACAGTTTATCTTAGCCCATGGTTGATTGTGCCCCGAAGATATCTCAATAGGTTTTAGCACCAATCCAATGAATGTGATGAGGCTCGACCATGTATTGACTCAATGTGTTCACTAGAAAACATATGTCTGGATGAGAGTTCACTAAGAACATAAAGGCCCCCACGAGTTGACGGTACTCGGTGGGATTTCCCAACTCAGGCCCAGCAACACTTTTACACAGCGAGTTGAGTTCCATCAGAGTAGTCACGGACTTGCAATCCACCACCCCAAATCTCTCCAGTGTCTTCACGACATATTTTCCTTGAGAAAGGAAAATCTCACTTGACTTTTGCCATACCTCGAAGCCTAGGAAATAATGCATCAGTCCTAGGTCCTTCATCTTTGTTAAATTTGGACAACTAGGTCCAAACTCCATGTTCTGATGCTCAGATTAAGAAGCTAATATTTTTGTTGGATTCCTCTTTCTGAGAGATGTAAAATCCATATAAAATATGTCCTAATCCGATGAGCAGAACTTATATTTTGAATTTATTATTTTTAATAAATTATATGTGCAAGGTCGGCCAGTTTTGTAATGTAGGCTCGCATGCCCAACAGATGTGTCACACACCCTCATGATTGATATAAATACAGGAAAAGTTGAAGAGCATTTCATCATCAACACAACTCATCATCTTCTCTTCTCATCAAAGAGTACGAGCTACCTAAAGACAAGTTTCAGCCACACGTGTGAAGGACGAAGAGGACAAATTGTACGGCTGAGCTGAAGTACGGATTTTCTGCTGCTAGGGTTTCGCAGAAACTTTGACCAGCGTTGACTTTGGTCAACGCTTGGTCCAGACAAGCTGAAAACTTGTGGAAGGTTCGATTTATGAAGGCCGTACTACCTGGCACAAAAATCGAGGTCAAAGGGTTGGTAGTTTCTTCTTTAGTTGACTTTTAACTTGTTTCTTTCGTTGACTTTCCAGAGCCAGTGTTGACTTTGCGAGTTGACTTGGAGGTTGGCCTGTCTGATTGAAGGGTTGTTGCTGTGACATCTTGAAATTTAGCTGACAAAGACTTTATTGGATGACTTGTATCATGAAATTGTGCGCCAAGAAAGCAGATACACACATTTTCTAATTTTACGGTTATATGCAGCAAGATCTACTTATATGTTCTATGCATTTGCTTTACTACTTATGTGGTCTTGAAAAAAATGAAATTGTACTCTCTTTGTGAACATAAAACTACATGGTATCGAGGCGCAGTGTGAGAATAAACTCTATCTATAGCAATGATCATCGAAGGAAATGGGTTCCACTAGTCTTGAATTCAGGGAGAATGACAAGCTGACTGGAAGTGATGACTTCCATGCCTGGAAGCTGATATTAGATCTCAAATTAGAAGATCATGATCTCCTGGATCATGTGACGGGGAGGATTCAAGAACCTCCATCCAATGCCTCTGCTGCTGTTAGAAACAAGTATAAGAAGGGAGAAATCAAAGCAAAGCTGCTGATCAGGGAATCCATAAATAAGAGTCTGGTTGCCTACATATCTGAACTAGGCACATCCAAGGAGATGTATGACAAATTGATACTTATGTTCCAAGTAAACAATGTGAACCAAGTGCTTTTCCTCAAGAACAAGTTGAAGAATATGAAGAAGGGCTGAGATGAGTCTATTCAAACTTTCTTTATGAAGTTGACCGAAACCAGGAACAATCTGCTAGCTATTGGGGAGACAATAGCTGATCGTGAGATGGTTCTCACCGCACTTGGAGGACTTCCATATGAATGGCAAGTATTCACAACTACCATTCTCAACAATAATACCATTCCTAACATTGATGAGCTTCTGTCAAGATGTATGCAAGAAGAAACAAGGATGAAGGAATTTGATAATGAAAGAAATGCTGCCTATGGTGCTCATTCCCGAAAGAAGAACTCTGGTGGTTCTAAGGACAAAAGAAGGACAAAGACTCAAGAGAAAAAGGGAAAATGTTTCACCTGCCATAGGCCTGGACACTATGCTAGAGAATGCCCCTTCAAGGAGGATTCTCCCGATAGTGACGATAACAACAACAACCGAAGGAATGGGAATCAAAGAAATGACAAATCCAAAGGAAAGAGGAAGGCTCACTTTGGAGGAAACAATCAACCTTCTAAGAGGTCCCGAAATACCAGGTATGAGGAGTCTAATGTTGTTGATAAAAGAAATGAGTATATTCTGGTATCTGCTCTCTCAGCTGCATCTCTGCCCGACACGATGGATGTCTGGCTAATTGATAGTGGTGCCTCAAGACATATCACCGGATTCAAGGAAGCACTTTCTGACATGGTTGAAAGGGATACTAATCTAGAAATTATTCTTGGGGATAATGCCACTTATCCTGTGAAAGGGACCGGGACTGTGACCCTCCACTTGTCTCAAGGACAAGTCCTCCGTCTACAAGATGTACTCTATGTACCCAAATTGAAGAAGAACCTTGTGTCTGTATCTGCAATGGAAGACAAAGGATTCAATGTAACTTTCTCTGATAGAAAGGTACTCATGTGGAAGAAGAGCTTCAAGGAAGCTATATCAATTGGTTTTAGGGTTGGTACACTCTACCAGGTTGGAGGGAGTCCGTTGGGAGCTATGACTTGTGATACAATCCGTCAAACCGAACTATGGCACCGAAGATTTGGACACCTTCATTACAAAGCCCTTCCCAAAGCAAGGAAGGTGGTGACAGGGATGCCTGATTTTGGAAATAATCATGAAGGTGTATGTAAGGGCTGTGCTGAAGGAAAACATACAAGGGGACCTTTCCCCTCAAGTGTCACAAAGACATCTGAGATATTGCAACTGGTCCATTCTGATCTTTCTGGTATGTTGCCTGTAACATCCCTGGGGGGATGTTCCTACTATATGACATTTACTGATGACTTCTCTCGCAAAACCTGGATATACTTCTTGAAAAAGAAGGATGAGGCTTTCATGTGGTTCCGTACCTTCAAAGCCTTGGTGGAAAATATGACCGGAAAGAAGATCAAGATTTTGAGGACTGACAATGGCACTGAATATGAGTCAAATGAGTTCAAAGACTTTTGCAGAGAAGCTGGCATTAAGAGGGAGACTACCACTGCATATACTCCTGAGCAGAATGGTGTTGCTGAACGCAAGAATAGGACTATTATGGAAGCTGCCCGTGCCATGCTTTGTGACCAGGGTCTACCAAAGTTTCTGTGGGGAGAAGCTGCAAATACTGCTGTGTACATTCAAAACCGATGCCCTCATTCCGCTTTGGACTCCAAAACTCCCGAAGAGGTTTTCTCTGGTAAGAAACTTGATGTCTCACATTTTAGAATTTTTGGATGTCCTGTCTATTTTCATGTGCCGAAAGAAAAGAGAAGTAAGCTAGATGCTACTGGGAAGAAAGGAATGTTTGTGGGCTACAGTGAGACTTCTAAGGCATATAGAGTCTATGTACCTAGGTCAAAGGGAAGTAGAGATAAGCCATGATGTCACTTTTGACGAAGATGCTTCCCTGAAGAAAGTAGTAGATCTTCCTAGATCTGAAGAAAATCATGAAGAAGGGCCTGGAAATCTGGAAGAACCCCAGGATGAGACTATGCCTGATATTGAAGGGCCAATGGACCTGATGATCCTTCCTTCTCACAGGAAAGAGCCATCATGGCTCGAGGACACCTAGAATCAACGCAGGTCATCACGCTTCAAGAGGACATTCCGAGAAAGCAAGAAGCCGTGTAGATACCAAGGGTATCTAGCCGCCATGAGTACTATTGTACAATCTGAACCTGGATCTTTTGAGGAAGCCATCAAGCATCAAGTCTGGAAGGATGCTATGCATGAAGAATATGAGTCTATTATGAAGAATGAGGTCTGGGATGTGGTCCCGAGACCGAAGGACAAATCTGTTGTCACCGCTAAATGGCTCTACAAGATTAAACATGGATCTGATGGGAGTGCTGAAAAGTTTAAGGCAAGGTTTGTTGCCCGTGGCTTCTCTCAAAAGGAAGGAATTGACTATGACGATATATTTGCACCTGTGGCACGATATACCACCATCCGATCCATCATAGCCCTTGCTGCTACGCAAGGATGGAGTCTTCATGAGATGGATGTCAAGACCGCTTTTCTGCATGGTGCAATAAAGGAAGAGGTGTATGTAGAACAACCTCTGGGATTTGAAGTTCAAGATCGAGACACTTATGTCTGCAGGTTGAAGAAAGCCCTCTATGGGTTAAAGCAAGCACCCAGAGCTTGGTACGAAAGGATGGATAGTTACTTGATGAAGCTGGGCTTCACTAGAAGTAATGTTGATCCGAACTTATACTTCAAGGTTGAGAAAGAGAAGCCTCTCATTCTAGTATTATATGTGGATGACCTCTTCCTGACTGGTGATGACCCTCTCATTCATCAATGTAAGAGGGAGCTTGCTGCTGAGTTCGAGATGAAAGACCTGGGACTGATGCACTATTTCCTAGGTCTGGAGGTCTGGCAGAGACCTGGAGAGATTTTCCTTTCTCAAGGAAAATATATTGTGAAGCTTCTGGAAAGTTCTGGTATGATGGACTGTAAGTCCATGGAACTCAACTTTAAGAAGTTGAGGAGCAACGTTGTCGGGCCCGTCCTACTGAGTATCGTGAACTCATAAGGACCCTGATGTTCTCAATGAACACTTGTTCGAACATATGCTGTGCAGTGAACACTTTGAGTCAACACATGGTTGATCATAACATTCACTGGGTTGGTGCCATGAAACTCTTGAGATATCTCTGAGGCACGATAGACCATGGGCTGAGATACACTGCCGGGAGTATGACACTCCATGGATATATTGATGTTGATTGGGCTGGCAGTGTGGTGGATTGCAAGAGCACATCTGGATGCTACTTCACACGTAGATCTGCTTCAGGCAGGAAACCGAAGTCGGTAGCCTTGAGCACCGCTGAGGCCGAATACATTGTAACATGTATGGCCTGTTGTGAAGTCACTTGGTTGCGAAAGCTCTTTGTGAGTTGTTCGAGCATGTGCTAGATGCCACCGTTATCCTTTGTGATAACCAGAGGGGGATTCATTTGTTATAGAATCCCGGGTTCCACGATTGATCCAAGCATGTTGATGGTTGGTACCACTTTATCTGGGATATGGTACAGCGAGGCGCCATAAGGCTCGATCATATAGGAACTGATGAGCAGGTCGCGGATATTCTCACAATGCCCTTGGGGAAGGTCATGTTCCTAACCTTCCGTGAGAATCTTGGAATCATGGAACGACCCTATGATATGGGTCCTGTTGGACGATGAGCTCTGGGAGCTCTGGGGGGCTTTGGGGATAGCTTCTCAAGAGTTATAAGCACTCATAATGCTTCTGCCCCACCCTTGTGATTGTTGAGCTGGTTCACCACTCATTTATCTGTGCCCCGTATGCATCCTACCCATTGAGTTCAGGGCTCATGGGAAGTACCTCTCATTTGGCCAATGAGGTGTGGAAAAGCTAGAGACTATTAGCAAAGACTGATGGATGCATCAGAGATTGCCGTACTCTCTATCTAGGATGGCACGGTCCAACCACTTGATCTGGGATCAAGATTTGTGAGGTCTGGGACCTCTGGACTGACTATGTTAGTCGGGGGATGATGTCTTTGTGACTGACCCACTTCTGTTCTGAAATAAAGAAGCCAGCAAAGCAAGTTTCGACGGGATGACGCACGATGTTGATTGCACTAATAGATGGAGTTCTCCCTAGTTGAGAGGGAGTGTTAAATTTGGACAACTAGGTCCAAACTCCATGTTCTGATGCTCAGATTAAGAGGCTAATATTTTTGTTGGATTCCTCTTTGTGAGAAGTGTAAAATCCATATAAAATATGTCTTAATCCGATGAGCAGAACTTATATTTTGAATTTATTATTTTCAATAAATTATATGTGCAAGGTCGGCCAGTTTTGTAATGTAGGCTCGCATGCCCAACAGATGTGTCACACACCCTCATGATGGATATATATACAGGAAAAGTTGGAGAGATTTTCATCATCAACACAACTCATCATCTTCTCTTCTCATCAAATAGTACGAGCTACCTAAAGACAAGTTTCAGCCACACGTGTGAAGGACGAAGAGGACAAATTGTACGGCTGAGCTGAAGTACGGATTTTTCTGCTGCTAGGGTTTCGCAGAAACTTTGACCAGCGTTGACTTTGGTCAACGCTTGGTCCAAACAAGCTGAAAACTTGTGGAAGGTTCGATTTATAAAGGCCGTACTACCTGGCACAAAAATCGAGGTCAAAGGGTTGACCGTTTTGCTGCTGCGTTGACTTTTAGCTTGATGCCCCTGCGTTGACTTTTCAGGACAGCGTTGACTTTTGCAGAGTTGACTTGGGTTGACTCATCTACTGATTGAAGGGTTGTTGTGACACATGCTGGGCTGGCTGACCAAAAGAGACTTTGCTGGTTGAAGCATCCTGTTGACCGCCGAAACGAATACACACATTTTTCCTGTTTCTGATTTGTCGTCTGTAAGATCTACTTATATGTTCTATCTGCATTTTGCTTTACTACTTGTATGATTGCTGAAAGAAAAGTGAAATTGCTACTAGCATAGAACATCTACAAAACTTTACACAGCGAGTTGAGTTCCATCAGAGTAGTCACGGACTTGCAATCCACCACCCCAAATCTCTCCAGTGTCTTCACGACATATTTTCCTTGAGAAAGGAAAATCTCACTTGACTTTTGCCATACCTCGAAGCCTAGGAAATAATGCATCAGTCCTAGGTCCTTCATCTTGAACTAGAAAGCTAGCTCCCTCTTACATTGATGAATGAGAGGGTCAACACCTGTCAGGGAGAGATCGTCCACATAGAGAGCTAGAATGAGAGGCTTGTCATTATCAACCTTACAATAAAGGTTTGGATCAATATCACTTCGAGTGAAGCCCAACTTCATCAAGTAGCTATTGATCCTCTCATACCAAGCCCCGAGAGCTTGCTTCAACCCATAGAGGGCTTTCTTCAACTTGCATACATATGTGTCTCTATCTTGGATTTCAAATCCTAGAGGTTGTTCCACATATACCATGTAAAAAGGCAGTCTTCACATCCATCTGATGGAGACTCCATCCTTGCATTGCAGCAAGGGAAATGATTGATTGGATGGTGGTAGAGTAGGCAACAAGTGCAAATATATCATCATAATCTATGCCTTCCTTTTGAGAGAAGCCTCGGGAAACAAATATTGCCTTGTACTTTTCAGCGCTTCCATCGGTTCCATGCTTGATCTTATAGAGCCATTTTGAGATGACAATAGATTTGGCCTTCTGTCTAGGGATCACATCCCAGACATCATTCTTCATGATCAATTCATATTCCTCGTGCATAGCATCCTTCCAAACTCGATGCTTTACGACTTCTTCAAAAGTTCCAGGCTCAGATTGTACAATAGTACTCATGGCTGCTAGGTACCCTTGGTACCTATTCGGCTTCTTACTTTCTCGGAATGTTCCCCTTGGAGCAATATGTCTCTTAGCCATGAAGGTCTTCTTTTATTTGAAGAGGGTGGATCTACAAGATCCATCAGAACTTCAACATTGGGCATCGGTTCAACCTTCAGTTCTTTCTGCCTTCCAACTTCTTCTTCTTTGTCTTCCTTTGAGATGGGGAAGATTTCTAACCTTCTTGAGGGCAACATCTTCATCGAAGGTGACATCATGGCGTATCTCCACTTCTCTTTGACCAGGCACATAGATTTATATGCCTTCGGGGTTTCACTGTAGCCCACAAACATTCCCTTCTTCCCAGAAGCATCCAACTTGCTCCTCTTTTCTTTCGGCACATGAAAATAAACGAGACTTCCAAAAACTCTAAAATGAGAGACATCGAGCTTCTTACCAAAGAAGACTTCTTCAGGAGTTTTAGAGTCCAAATGCAGAATGTGGGCATCTATTTTGAACATACACAGCAATGTTGGCAGCTTCTCTCCATAGAAACTTCGGAAGACCTTGATCATAAAGCATGGCACGAGCAGCTTCCAAAATGGTTCTATTCTTTCTTGAGGATTATACACAATGGTGGTCTCTCTTTTAATGCCAGCTTTCCTACAATAGTCATTGAATTCATTTGACTCATATTCGGTTTCATTATCGGTCCTCAAAATTTTGATCTTCTTCCCTGTTTGATTTTCAACCAAGGCTTTGAAGGTACAAAACCACTCGAATGCTTCGTCCTTCTTCTTCAAAAAGTATATCCAAGTCTTGCGGGAGAAGTCATCTATAAAAGTGATATAATATAAGCATCCTCCCAAGGATGTTACGGGCATCATACTAGATAGATCAGATGTATCAATTGCGAAATATCAGATGACTTCGCGACACTTGAGGGGAATGGTGCCCTTGTATGCTTTCCTTCGGCACAAACCTGACATACATCTTAATGATCATCTTTGAAATCGTGCATCCCTGTCACCACCTTCCTTGCTTCGAGAAGGAATTTGTAATGAAGGTGTGCAAACCTCCGGTGCCATAGCTCAGATTGAAGGGTTGTGTTACATGTCATGGCCCCTAGTGAACTTCCTCCAACCTGATAGAGTGTATCAACCCTGAAACCAAGCGTGAATGCTTCTTCGAAGTTCCTCTTCCAAATGTGTACCTTTCCATCGATGAATGCCACCTTGGATCCTTTGTCTTCCATTTCCGAGATAGACGCTATATTCTTTTTCATGTCAGGTACACACAACATCTTGCAAGCAAAGGATTTGACCTTGATTTAGATGATGGGTCACACTCCTTGTCACTTTCACGGGATATGTGGCATTGTCTCCAAGGATAATTTCCAAATTAGTATACTTTTCAATCAAATCAGAGAGGGCTTCCTTATATCCAGTGAAGTGCCTTGAGTCACCACTATCAATCAACCAATTGTCCAGCATATCCGAAGGAGATGCAACAGAGAGGGCAGATATAAGAATATATTCATTTTTCCTATCAACAACACTAGACTAATCACATGTGAAATTCCTTAACCTCTTGAAAGGTTGCCCATTTCCACTTTGATTTGATCTAAGGGAGCCTTCCTCTTTCCTTTGAACTTGGTGTTCCCATAGTTTTAAAAACCGGAACTGGTGGACCTAATGAACCAGGTTTCTAACCGGAACCGGTCTAACCGGGAGTGGTTAGATCTCAATGAACCGGTTTTAAAAAAAATACATTAAATAATTATTTTTTAATAAAAAAAACTATTTTTAAGATTTGCAACCATGATTCCAAGCCAATAGAGACAAAATATGCAAAGTTTTCTCATTTATATACCATGGAAAGGTGAATATATCAAAATGGCACCAAGTGCAATACATATCATCGAACAATACATAAGCAATGGTATGCATGAGCATGTTGCTAGACTTTTTAAGAAAATGAAGAAAGCTGGATATATTCTTGATCGAGGCACTTATAATACCGTGATTGGGGCTTATGGCAGGTGTGGATCAGTTAAGCTGGCTCTAAAAACATATAGCCAAATGCTAAAAGCAGGATTTTGTCCTAATCTCTCTACTTACAATGCTCTCTTGAATGCATTAGCTAGGAAAGGGCAGTGGAAGGAAGTAGAGGCTGTTTTAGCAGATATGAAGGATGGAGGTTATAAACCAAATGAAAATGCTTATGCGTCCCTGTTGCATGCTTATGGAAATGGTAATTGTATAATGCAGTTGAAGGACCTTGCAGAAGATATATATTTGGAAGTCATTTATCCCAGTTGGATACTCCTGAAAGCACTCGTGCTTGTATTTAGCAAGTGTAATTTCTTACAGGAGACGGAAAATGCCTTTACGGAGTTGAAAAGACGGGGTTTTTCCCCAGACTTGGTTACCCACAATACCATGATTGGCATCTATGGAAAGCATGTTTGAGGAGGCTAAGAATGTCATCAACTATACGAAGAAACATGGTTGCATGCCTAATGAGTGCACCTATAATATCATTGTAGATAGTTATTGTAAGCTAGGCAGATTCCAAGCAGCATCTGATTTTATTAACAAAACTATAGAAACTGATAACATTTTTGACCACAAAAAAATGCATAGACTTTATAAACGCATAACAGAGTGTTGAAAAACAGATTGCTATGAATCGCTCTCTTCTTTCCTGCATTGAGAGCCACTTGTGGATAACTGCATTTTTTGGAGCTTCAAATGTTGTTATTTGACAAGAAGGATTGTGAACCTTAGCGGTGCATGTCTGAATTCCACCAAATGTCTATATATATCTTTATGCCTACTTATGCCCATTTTTCGAGAAGTTTATAAACATAGAGAATTGTCTGCAATGTTTACTTAATTTACATATATTCATGTATCACTATGGACATGGTGATCAGAAGATATCATGCTCGACCTTGGCCTTTATTACAAAAGGTTTTCAGTTCTATCTGCTTTGCACTCAATCTTTGCTGTTATGATTGCGCTGTAGTTTACCAGAAATGTTAGTTGATTCAAAGCATTCTGGTTGGATTGTCAGTACTCTTCTTGCATCGTGTCTTAAACTAGAGGTACAGAATAATTCATCTTTTACACTCTTGGCTACCATTTTTTTGTGTAAATTTTGGCTTTGTATTAATGTAGAGTGATAGGATACATTCCATGGGATGAAGCAGCTGGCCTAACTACAGGAAAACCAGACCAGGCATACATCCGAATTAACTTTAAATTGTCTACAATCAGCCTAAAAAGGCTATCCATTATGAAGAAAGAAACCATTGCATTCTCCACTCTCCAATCCATGGTGTAGCACCTAACCGGCCGGTTAGGAACGGAACCGGCCGGTTTATGCATAAACCGGCCGGTTCCGTTACTAACCAGCCGGTTAGGTCCGGTTTTTCTGAAAAATGGGCGAAATGCCCTAGGTAGCCGGGTTGCCTGGCCGGTTTCGACCGGTGGGCTATCTAACCGACCGGTTTGGCTGGTTACCGGTTCAAACCGGTCGGTTTTTAAAACTATGGGTGTTCCTTTGATTTCCATTCCCCCTGAAGTTGTTGTTGTAATCATCTTCTCTAGAAGAGTCCCTTCTATTAGGGCACACTCTTGCATAGTGACCAAACTTGTTACACGTGTAACATCTTCTTCTTCTTCCTCCTTTTGAACCCGCTTTTCCATGATTTTGATTTCTTGGACCAACATTGTTCCTCTTCTTTGCATGAGCGGAGAAGACAGTAGGGTCACTTCCATTCCCATTTGAGGGTTTGTCTCTCTCCATCATCCTTATCTCTTCTTGAGTGCATCTTGTCAACAATTCATCAAAATCAGGAATCACATTATTATCAAGAATAGTGGTATTGAATACATACCATTCCCTGGGGAGTCCTCCAAGAGCAATGAGTGTGAGCTCTCGGTCAGCTATGGCTTCTCCAATAGCTAAGAGATCATTCTTGATTTCAGTGAGCCTCATGAAATATGATTGGATGGACTCTTGATCTCCTTCAACTTGTTGTTCAAAAATAGAATTTGATTAGCATTGCTAGCCCTGAACATGCTAACCAATTTATCATACATCTCTTTAGATGTACCCAGCTCGGAGATATAAGCAACCAAGTGCTTATGAATAGAATCCCTGATGACCTTCTTCGCCTTGACTTCCCCTTTCTTGTACTTAGTCTTAGTGGCAGCAGGTGCATTTGATGGAGGCTCATTGATCTTCCCCTGCACATAATCCATAACATCTTGGTCTTCCAATGTCAAATCCAAAGATGTTTTCCAAGCATGATAATCAGACTTGTCAGTCAGCTTATCATCAGATTTGAAACCCTTGTATGATGAGGAGGCCATTGATCCCAGTCCTTGATTATTCAACTTCTTCAGTGATTGCTTTTTACACTTGCTTGGGCTTTGTCTTCACCTTAGCTCTGATACCATGTTAATTTTAGATAACCATGGTATGTTCTATGCTTAATGCAGTTTACTTCAATCTTTCTTCTTATTAGCCCGATTCAATTCCAGATTAGCAATCACATAATCATTGAAAGTAATTTCTGATAGAACATAAAATAGATCAACAGAAGACAAGCCAATACAAGATACAAGGATTTGTAATTCTTCTTATTCAACAAAGATAGAGAAAAATGTTTGTTACAACAATCAACAGGATGCCATAGCCAACAAAGACTTTGCTGGTCAAACCAACACTTTCAACCTCCAAATAGGTTCAGTCAAAGTTAGCCTTCCTTCAGTGTCACACTCACCCCACAAATCAGCTTTCAAAACAGTCAACGCAAGTCAAACTTCCTGCGGTCAACTGCAGTCAAAGGTCAACAATTGACCTCGGTTTTTGTGCCATCAAGTGTGGCTTTCCAAGATCGGAATTTCTGGGCAGAAAACGTAGTCAAACGAGGAGGGTTGACCCAAAGTCAACGCTGTCCAGATTTGTCCTAAAACAGCCCGAAATTTCAAGCAGCCTGTTTCACATGTGGGAGAGAGAGAGAGAAGCCTCTTCAAGGCTGTACGAACCAATGAGATGAGAGAGAGATGTGTGAGATGAGTTGATGATGAAATGCGCATCATCTCTCCCCAATTTATATCCATGACTGTGGGTGTGTGACACATCTGTTTGGGCTTGTGAGCCTACATTACTCTTCTGGCCTACCTTGACAATTTGCACGTGTGGAAAATAAATTCAAAATATAAGTTTTTCTCATCCAAACAAGATGATCTTTAGATCAATCTTGCACCTCTCCGAAAGAGGAATCCAACAAAAATATCATCTCCATCATATGAGCAATGCAACATGGAGTTTGGACCTAGTTGCCCAAAATTAACAGTGTAGCATTTAACACTTGCGCAAAAATATGGCTTGATATATCTCTAATTAAAATCTAAGTTAAACTTAAGTAATTAGACATGATTACTATACTATTATAAATGGTCGTGTCATGAATTAAATAATATATGTATAAATAGTGGAGATTTGCATTGTTGAACTCATCATTTATAAATTAGTCAATATAACTTTTATACAATCATGTGTATTAGCCATTGATTTTGTCCGGAGCTTGTTGAATTTGGGCACGCATTTCACTACAATAAATTACCAGATCATGGCCAAGGATGGATTTGTTCTAGTTGTGGGAAAATTCTCCTGTTTATGAACTCAGGTGTATGAAGGCTAATTCCTTGTTTGTGGCATTGTGTGGCGTGGTTGTCTTGTCCTATCCTAAGCATTTTTAACAGGCCTTTCCCCAAACCACATGCTTGTGCAAGGACATGCACTGTCAAATGGACCCGCATGTTTATTGTGACATCATGGATGTGGGTTTTGAATAACTTAACAGGTAACTCCTTCAAACGATGTGTTGTTACTCCTTTCTCTCATTGCACCTCTACCTAATTGCAAACATACCTTGGATGATTTGATCAAGAGGCTTGGACTACAAGAATCAAAATTGGTCAATAGTTCTGCTCTCGTTGCCATGGAGCCTGTGGGCTTTTTCGTCTGGATAAATTATTCTCTTGATCAACGTTTGTGTCTAGATGGGCGATTCTACCAGGTAGCTTCTCTCAATTGGATCACAGATAGGCTTTTGAGTTTTGGTACTTGGATTTTCCTAGAAATCACTTTGACTGTTTGTAACAACTCCATTTTGAACCTCAGGAATATTGAAATAATCACTTTGTTATCGCTTGTATTGACATTTTAATGTCGTTATTATGACAAATCGAACTGAACGAAATAAAAAATGCTATATATGTAAATATTTATCTGTTAAGTAAAAATGCAAGTGTTGAAAATAAGGGTACCAAGGAGGTGTTTCCTAGGAATTTATCCTTTTAGCCTGGGGAGACGCATTAATGACCTTTTGTCCAAGTGACATTATGAGATTAATTAATGTCAAGGAGCTAAAGTACTTTTTATGAGAAGGTAGGTACTTTTTATGAGAAGGTGTACGTTGTTCTTTAATTTATTAAAGTCACATGTGTTTTAAAGTGACTTTATGAGAAAAGTACTAAGTACACTGAAATTCCAGGCACAATCCCCAAAAAATTTGGGTGGCTGTTTCCAGGCAGTTTTGCAGTGGGTCTTTAGTCAGACTTTCTGAGTGAGTTCCAAGCTGAGTTTAGGCCAAGTAGGCAGGGGCTTTTAGGCTGAGCTTAGGCCGAAACTTCTGGTGGAATATAGGTCGAGTTCATGCCAAAACAATGGAGGAAACCTGGCAGAGTTATAAGATTGTTCCAGGCTGAGATTCTTGGAAGTATATCAAGCTGAGATTAGGAGGAACCAATGTGTGTTAGACTGTTTCCAGGCCGTGAAAGGAGCTGTCAATTAGCACTGAAATAAAAGCATACTGAGCAAAAGTTCAGGAACGAGTTTGCAAGAGAATTCTCTTGTGTGTTTGACTAAAAAATCAAGGCGCTGTTAGAGGGTTATGCACAAAATTTGAAGCTCGAAATCATTCTGAGTTTATGACTTTGTAAAGGCTATAATTTCTCTGTATTTTGACGGTGACTTCAACAAAAACCTAAAGGGAGATAAGTTACATTCTTCTCTGCTGTATTTATATTCCTTAAGAGCAATCAATAACTCCCTTAGAATCGGTTTTCCCCTTGCGGGTTTTTTCAGGGTCATTAGACCAAAAATAGTCTTTATTTTCTTAATGTGTATGCTTGCAATAATTTCTTGTATCAGTTGTTGAGATGAAAAGAGTAGTGTAGTTCTTTGTTTCAAGTCAAATTCAAAATTAATGTATATATCAGTCATATGTTTATGATGGGTTTTTGGGCATTAAACCATGCAAAAACTTGAAACTGTGTGGGCTATAACATAAGCATAATTTTCTACACTAAGCAACTGAGCAGAAATGCGAGCATTGATATGGACTATGATACCACGTGTGGGAAGTGGTGAGGGAGTTACAAGAACATAGCCTTGCTTGCTATTGCTATAAAACCTCACCTAAAAGATCTATGCCAACATTTGAATTTGTAGTTTTGCTTTACCCACCAACCCATAGATCATTGAATTAAGAATTGGGTAGTTGAGGCAACCACTTGTCACATTTATGGGGGTTGAATGGTGGTTGTGGAGTACTTTTAGAATTCAATGGGAAGCATGGGCAAGTACTCATCTTGAAATTCGAGAGTTGACATCTATTGGAGAAGACATCCATGGGGACATTGGAACCATACATGGAGAGACCAGGGGCACATGAGTGCTTCAAAGTTCAAGCAACAAAATCATAGTAGAATGATGCTGTTCTCAAGTGGAAATCTTGCTAGGGCATTTTGAGTGATTATACTAAGTTTTGGGTTTCCAAATATGCCCAAAAAGATGCTAAGCAAGTATTGGATCAATGTTCTTGTGTGTTTGGGCTTTCTAAAATTGAAATTCACATATCAAATACTTGCACGGGTGCTCAAGAATTTAGCTAGGTAGTGGGTGTTGCAAATTGATTCACACTGGGCAAACATAATAAGTAATGGGGAAGGAAATCATCAAGGTACTAGACAACAACGAAGGGATTTCTGTATTGTTATGCTAGCCAGCTAAGAGGCATTTGGAATTTGTGGAGATGCTAGGCTCAACAAGTAGATGAATTCTTTGATGTTTCCATATTTGTGAAGGAGAATTGCCTTTACTAATCCCAATTTTCCGAGTGCTGATAGTTTCTTCCCTCGCAACTGAGCCTATGGTTGGGTGGAAAAGGCTCCTTTCCAGAATAGTTGCTAACAACAAGCAATTTTCAGATAAGTGTCTTTGTATTTTAATGGGCAATGTGGTTTTTTAGTTATTGACATAAAAATGAGATTTCAATGTGTGGATAAATGTGGCTTCCTGTTGAGTAGTGATACCAGTGAATGAAATTATGTATATTTGATTATATCCTTGAATTTTTACTAAATGGAAGTGTGAGGATAGAGTACCTTAGGTGACATTACACTTGTTGTCCATGGAGATAAGGTTGTAACAAGCTTCTTGAAGAGAATATAAGGTTGGAAGGACACATGAAAATTCTCTCTCAACATTGAGGGTTGCCTTGTAAAGGGAGACCCTAGTGAGAGTCTCAAATCTGAAGGAAGGGCTTGCACTAGCCATACCAAAGGAGACTTGGACATGATGCTTAAGGGCAACCTGTCAAAGTAGGTTTAAAATATTGGTTATGAGAGTTAATTTCCAAGCTTTATGATGAAGATTAAATAATATGAGACATCATTGTAACAACCACACCCAATGTTATCATAACCAAATTAGTCATTGAATTGGATGACCCCAAAATCGAGCATTGGAAAAAATCAAGAAGAAAAACCAATTGATAAAAAATACATAAATAAACACACACACACACACACTCATTGATGTACATCCATATGAATCTAAACTATTATACACAAATATGCGAAGTTTCTCAAATATATAGCAAGGGTGCCTATAACAAAATAACAGGTGCAATCCATTTATGAACCAAAAAATACATCAACAAAGAGGCTCTAGATGGCCTTTAGAATTAAAAAAAGTCATGCTACAAGCCTACAACAAATATCTACATATCATCATTATATGGGGATTCTCATCATCAATAACACCCTCCAAGCATTAAAATAAGATAGAAAAAGTTTAACATGTCAAATCGAGATTTTGTATGAGTGATTGGTACATTTTTACTAGGGTTTATGATAGAGGAGTTCAACAATCAATGCCACCAACATTGAGGTACATAGAGGGACTGGTCCTCCTGATTAAATGCTAGTTCCAAATCCTCATACATGGTAGAATCCAACCAAAACATTTCAATACCCCAAATCTTGAAACCCTGAAAATTGTTAACTATGTTGGGTCTTGATTGGGATCTAAAATTTTACTTTCTTCAGATGAAATCCAATGAAGTTGGAACGACACTCAAACATCATGAAACAATTAATGGTAATTAAAATTTTAAGTAAAATGATGAAAATGAAAGATAAAGGGCCCTAGGGTTGAATATTAGCCTGCCCCACTTTAAGAATTTAACATTACCATTAAGTACATGGGATTAGTAGGGCCATAGGGTTGAATATTAATTTGCCCAACTCATAACTTATTAGTATTATTATTATTATTTTTTAATTTGTGTTTTGTGGGTCCTTAGTTGCATTGTACAGAGTCGGGCCAGTTTTGTGAAAAATGTTGGTTTGGTAAGAAACCAACCGATTTAGTACTGAACTTACCTTTTTTTTAGTTCAAGGCCATCAGTTGGATTGGTTAGGGCACCAAAACGGTTGGACTGGTCGGTTCTGATAACGTTGATCACACACCAATAGAAAATCTCCAACACTAGTCATCCTTTTAAGGAAATAAGATTGTTTTTGTTTTTGCAAAATCTAGCACCTTAGTGCAAAGCCTGACTAAGCAACCTAGATGAGTGCAACAATGGGAGAGTTACCGCCGTTACCTTGGCAACTAATCCCTTTGTTTCTATGGTAGGAAATGATCCACCAAAAGGGAGACTTCCCTAGTAGATTTTAGGGATCAAGTAACCTAATTAGACTTAAGCTAAATGCCCCCCCCCCCTCTTAGGGGTTCTACAACTAAATTTCACCCAAGTATAAATATGGCATGATTAGATTTTTGGGTAATTTATGGTATAATTCCAAGAGAGCGACTTCAAGGGTTCATACAACCTAATATGAAGGAATTAGGTTAACCATTGGAGGTTCAAATAGGTTCCCAAACACACAATCAAGAGACTACACTTGACTGTCATAAATTAGGGTTTTAACTTTTAACTAACAATTTACAACACGCAATTAGTCTATACCAACAATGAAATAAGTCCTAGGGATCTATGGTAAATAAGTACAAAATCAGGGCTAAATAAAGAGTAAATAAAAGCAATATTTATAACAATTTCCAATGGTTTAAAACATTTATAAACACAATAAGCCATAAACATTGACCCTCTTTTATGGCTAAAATTCGAAATAAAAATGATATTTTTACTTTTCCAAATAAATGCATACAAGTCCTAACCCTAAGACAATAATATCCAAGGCAAATAATGGTGAATATAAATGATTTTGCTATAATCTAACCTTAGTTTACCCTAAAACAAATAAAAAGAGAAAATATTTAGGGTTTTGAAGGATTGGCACAAGAGATAAGAGTATTGCCTTTCTCAATCTAGGGCTAATGGAGTCTAGGATTAAAAATCTTTGAAATAAAAGAGATGGAGTGAATTCAAAGAAATTGAGGAAGACATACCTAGCCTGTAATGCTAGCCTGGGGGTATCTTGTCATCTCTGGGGTATATATGCTCTCAAGGCGATGACTTGGGTTGGAGGACAATGTCCAAGGTTCTGAAGGTCGGTGAGCATGGTCTGGGAGGTAGATGAGAGTGTTGTCAACATTGTCAAGGCATACAAAGGTGAACACTCCTAAATAAGTGCCCAACGTCTTCTGTCAAAGTGTATTGAGTCATCATCATACAATCCCTCAAGGGATATAAGCTGTACTTGGGAGCAAATATCTACACATTTTCAAGGAATTAAGTGAGATCAACATCAGGTGTGCATGAACCATAAGAGTATCAAAGTGGGCCATATTTAATGTTAAAGGCATCAAAGTACTTCATGCAAGAACCATCTTCATATGTCTTCCTAGCTTATGATTTGTACAGAAATTACCATCCTTAGGTATGGGAGGGTTATTACAAGGTCCTATTAGTTGCTTAAAATTCTAAGGGGAAGAACAATTCTTAGGTCGACCCTTTCAGAAGATAGGTGTAAGTGATGGGTGAAATTGACAGGGGTGTAGGTTATATCAAACCCTTGTCGATAAACACCTTTCTTGATGGAGTGCTTAGCAATGCCAAAGTTACATTCTTCGACATTGTTTTTCCAAGCCCCCATACTTTTCTTTAGATGGTTTGTTTAACAAGATTCATTGATCATCATGTAATAATAAGACAATCCCTTTTTATGATGTGTAGTTTATCACTTCATCGGGGCTAATGATGTTCATAGAGAGTTCCTTTTACTTTGATAAGTGTGATATGCATGAACACTCTCGAGGTGGAGTGGCTATATAAGAGGGGGTAGAGCTTAGGATACAATTTTTCATTTTCTTGCTTCACATCCCTTGCCATTCTTTTGAATTTTAACATTTGGCTCATGCTTTTTCTTTTCTTACAATTGCATCGACCTCGGGTATATACAACCCCTTCTTCTCATAGGATAAGGTCAATGGTGAATTGACATGAGCGATTGAGAACAACCAATTAAAATATTAGGACAATGGAGTAGGGGAGAGATGACAAATGTTAAATATCGATAACATGGAATACTAATATCATCAGAGTCTCTTATTAGTGCCCTTCCCAGACAGTGAAAAAAGGGTCTCAAAGAAAGTCACATTGAACTAGGGAAAAGTGATAACCACCAAGGTGAAGCAAAGGAGCAAGTGTACGACCAATAGCGATCTATCATCCAATTCAACGTATAATCGATACTAGAATGTCCTTGAACATTAAATGAAAGCACTTGAATACAGGAATGTTTGATGTACCTCATAGTAGATGACCCACTTTCATCAAATGAGCAAGCTATATGAATGAAGGCACTGACTAGAGAGTGGATGAGATGCATTTGAGATTGGCTATTTGTGGACTGCAATAGGGCTGTTGGCTGGAAAACTACTTCATAGAAGACAAAATTCTCCTAGGGTTACCCAAACATGTGGGTGGGTAGCAGTTCCCATTGAGTTTGTATCGATTATCAAGCATTAAATAAAATTACAATTAAATATAAGTTTCCCATTCTGTTTGTGGATGTACTATTGGATGCGTTTCATGGTTTTAAATATTTCTCCAAGTTTGATATGGAATTTGGTTATTACCAAATGAGAATAAGAGAGGAGGGCATTCCCAAAACAATGTTTTGCACCCATGAAGGGTTGTACCATGTATGAATTCCATGTCATGCCCTTTTTGGACTAGCCAATGCTTTAGCTACCTTCCAGTTAGCTATGAATGACTTATTCTGTCCACACTTGTGGTTGTGCTTGTGTTTTTAACAATACATTAGTTTACAATAAAAATTGGAATTTGCACTTTAGAAACGTGGAGATAGTGTTGAATCTGTTAGAAGATAATAACTTCTATGGAAACAAGGCAAAATGTAGTTTTGGAAAGGAGAAATCTAATTCTTTGGTCACATTGTATCAACAGGATGAGTGAAAGTACATCCAAAGAAAACTGTTGCAATCACTGACTGGCCTAATCCAATAACCATCACGTTATTACATGGATTCCTAGGGCCTTAAATGCTATAACAAAAGATTAGTTAAAAACTTTCCAGAGATTGTTGCTACACTCACAATGCTATCGACAAAAGATGCCTTTAGGTGGGATGATGTATTAGAGACTTGTTTTTGGAGGGTGAAAACCTTGAAGACTTCCACTCCTTCCTACCTTTGCTACTCTAGACTCCACCAAGCCATTTGTTCTAGAATGTGATGCTTCAAGGTTAGGAGGAGGAGTTATACTTGTGTAGGAGAATCATGCCACTGCATTCAAAAGTCAAAGATCAAACCAAAGAGAGCAAGGAAAATCAACATCTGACAAAGAAATGTTCGCAATCATTTAAGCTTTAGTAAAATGGAAACAATACCTATTGAAAGCCAAATTCTTGGTCAAAACTGACCCCAATAGCTTGGTGTTGAAATTTCCTTGCATCCTCCTAGGTCAGGTCTATGACTTAACTAAGCACATAAACTCACTAGAGATGCTCAACTATAAAGCACTTTGCACAGCAGATATAACAGTAGAGAAATCAACAAATTTCACAAGATTTCTTGGCCCAAACACTTTTCTTATCAATCCATCAATAAGAAATTTTAGGGTTCCCGTACCAGGGATCATGGCCCTTTAGAAACCCTGATACAAAGCTATAATACAATAAAATACAAGTCTGTCCTTTGACTGTTACAACTAGGGCCGAGGCCTAATCCTTCAGGCCCTCATCTGCCCATGAAAAAAAAGACAAAGCAACTCACTTGCTGTCTGCTGTCCTTTGCAAGCAGCCCTTTCATTTCTCTGTGTCCACTGTTCCTGGCTGTCTTTTGCCACCAAATACTGTCCAGCCAACTCCTTTAGGTTCACAGTCCACTTCTGCCTACCTGGCAGGTCTATTGACAGATCGTTAAGCCTGGAATTATCTCTTCAGCCCACAGACTACTTGCTGTCCACCAGAAGACTCCTCCTTCAGCCAACTGTGCTGCTGTTCTAGCACTACACAACTCAGCCTGCCTCCTTACAGCCCACGGCCTCCTTCCTGATATCTATCCAGGCCTTTCTAAGCCTTTGCTGCCCTCCGGTAGACTTCTACCTACTCTTAACTGCCTTCGGTCTGCCTCTCTTTCCTGTGGCCTTCCCTAATTGACTTTGCGGCTTTCCTGTTCTAGGCTTGTGGCCAATACTTAGCCACAGAACCTCTGCTGCCAGACCTTCTTCTAACTCGGTTGCTTACCATATCACCAAACAGGCCTGTGGGTGCACTTAACCAACCTCGGCTCAGTTCTTTCCTTCCAGACAGCCCTTAACTTGCTTCAGACAGGCCTCAGTTACTCCTTGCTGGGAAGATTGCTTGACTTGGCCTCTCTAGACAGATCTCGTGCACAGGACTCCTACTTGGTCTTCTCCAGGACAGCTGTGGCTCTCTTAGGCTTTTGATCTCTTGCTCACAAAATGACTCCTTCCACTTGTGTCTTGTCCTTTCCTTTGGCCTCTTATTTACATCTCTCTAATGTGTTTTAGCAGCCCTTTTCATCAACAACAAACTAAAATAAAATATTCCTTATCTTGGGTTCTCTCCAAAACCCCGAACTTGGGTACCTTGCCCACAAACATGTCTTTTTGTGGGTTTACTCCTCACAAACCTAGCACCCAAGCTTTGTAGGAGTACACCTCCCAAGCTACCCGATTTTCATCACTTGGAGTATGTCCCTAAACTAATATTGGAACAACAAAAGTGGGTTAGCAAGATCTAACTTTTTGAAATTAATATCCTCTACAAGAAGGGCAAGTAAAATTAAGTTGCTGATAGTTTATCAAGGAAAGAAGAGGGAGATTCTACAGTATATTCAATTTCAGTAGTCGTCTTGATTGGATCTCAAATGTTCAACTGGAGTATGTATAAAACCCACAAGCAAGGTTGATAAGCAGGGATGCCAAAAGCAATAATTCGATAAACTCAAGATGTGCTTGGGAAAATGATGTACTCTGGAACAATGAAGAATATGTCTACCTAACCTCTTCAATCAAGATCCAAGTCTTAAAAGAGAATCATGATTTTCCAATTACAGGGCATGTGGGTTTTTCAAAACAAACTGCAACATCAAACAATCCTTCATCTAGAACGGAATAAATGCTGATCTCCATAATTATGTGGCTTGAATGTGAGAGTTGTGAATGTCAGAAGTTTGAATCAGTTGCACATCTTGTTCTCTTTCAACCCCTTCATATTCCATATCAGAAATAGATTGAAGTATCAATGGATTTTATCACAGGTCTCCCTACATTAGAGGGGAAAATACTAAATAGCATATTTCTAAACATGGATTGCTTAACTGAATATGAAATTGCTAATAGATGTGTAAAAATATTTAGACTTCATGGGTTTCCCAAAGTCGTTGTTATTGATAGGGATGTAAATTCACTAGAAGTTTTTGGAAGGAATTGCTCCACCAAGTGAGAACCACATTAACCATGAGCACCTCATAGTAGGCCCAGACATTTGAACAAATTGAACTAGTGAAGAAGGATACTTGAGAAAGAAATTTTGTGAATGATCATTAATTACAATGACACAAATGGTTACACCTTGCATAATGGTCATACAACATTACCTACAGTAAAAATGACTTCTTTTGACTCTTGAGGCTTTGTATGGATGCCTACCATCTTAAGTAAAGGAGTGCACTGTTATCAATTCCAAAGCCCATGCTGTAAAATGAAGCTACTTGGCTATTCTAAAGAATCATCTTGAACAAACAAGGAATTGAATCAAGCAACAGGTTAATTTGAAGAGAACTGATTGTGGATTAGAAGTAGGAGATCGCATGTTTGTCTGACTCTAACCATACAAGGAAAACTCACTTAGAAATGACATCATCAACTTGCAACTATGTTCTATGAAGTGAGCAAGCCATGTAGCCTATGTATTAGATATTCCAAACAAGGGGAAGCTGCATGATGTCTTTCATGTTTTCTGCTTGAAGAAAATTTTAAGTCCAATAACTTATATATAGATAGAGTTAGCTCTCTTGAATGAAGAAGGAAGAATAGTATTAGAACCAAAAGGGGTATTTTGAAACTCTAAACCAAAGCCCTTTGTCCTTTGTTTAAGAGATGTCAATGAATACCTTATCAAATGAAGAATTAGACATACCCCATAACTTGTAATATACCCCATATTAGAGTCTGGGTTAAATAGAGGTAATTAGACATAATTAACATACATTTATAATTGACCTGCTCTTTAGGAAGAGTCATTGCTAATAATATATGTATAAATGAGTCACTGTTGTATCTCACCACTGACGAATTAAACAATATACCTTTTATACAATCATGTGTATCTGTGACTGATTCCATTAATATGGGATGCTTGCAACATGTTCTTACACCTGATGTTCAACCATTAACTGTCAAAGTATGATATAGTCTTTGAGATGGAGGTTGCCTGTCAAATTGCAAGTTGCTAGCATTGATTCTTAATGTAAAACATTTCAGAAAGCTTGAGGTTGTGGATAAGCTTCTTTTAGTTCATATTTTTATTATAATCAAGATCGTTGAATTTTGTCTCCTGAATGTTTATAGTTAGTGGTAATCTGATCTACTTGTGCAGGATCTTTATGTGTTATCTCGGGTATTCAGAAAGCCCAAACAAGGTCCAAATGATCAAGAAACAACTCAGGAAGCTTTTCCCATGTTAAACAACACCTTGTCTCCTACTGATGGCTCAGATGGTGACATTGAAGGTCAGTCAGAAGATAGGTCCTCACCGGGAAAGCAGGAAGATGATGCTCCGGCAAGTTCACGGTCAGAAACATCATCAGAGATTTTAGACAATAAGATCGAAGACATTAATTGTATTGATGGACCGATGGAGTGTCTCCAGGACAGATCCAATCCAAATTGCAATTCAGTATCACTCCGTGATACATCTATTAACGAAAATGTAGGTAGAGCATGATCTCTTTTATAGGAATAATCAGTGTAAAAGCTGCAAAGTGGTCCTCCCTTAATTATTAGTTTTAAAAGCTTGCTTTAATCTATTTTAGTCCCATCAAATTATTGGGAGTATCTTATATTTATCATGTGTTTCTTATAAAATTGCTGTCCAGGATGATTCTCAGTGTGGGAACCAAAAATTGCAAAATGATCCATTTTATTCACCATGCGAGGAAGAGTATATCCAACAGATTCCTGAAAACTTATGTTGGCTTGATAATGACTATTTGCTTGGGGAGCAAATTAATTCCTCTGTCATGGAATCAGAAGCATTCGAGGGACATTTTGATGGTTCCTTTTTTGGTCAGGAAAATTATGACCTTTCATCCTTACTAAACACCTTTGAAAACTGTTCTGAATTTGATTCATTTCTACCCCTTATCGAGGAAGAAAAGAACGACGAACCTTGTGTGGCAGGTTTGGACAATGCTGTTCAAATCCAATTTCGCTCTCGACCTCAATTGTCTCCTAGCCATCAACAGCTATTGCCTAGCCAAGGCACTGCTATTAGAAGACTTCGCCTGCAGATATACAAAACTGAAGAATCTGCAAATGGAAGAAAAGAGCACCCGCTCACTGTAATTGGCCAGTCAGCCTCTTCTGACTGTAACAGTGATGATAGCGATGAGTCTGAGGTGAGAAAGATCCTTAAAATTTATATAGTGGTACTAATTTGTGTCAATTTTGAACAGATAGTTGTGTGTTGCAGATTATTACGAGTCCTCTCTAGTGTATGTGGTTCCCAAATATTGACCATGTCCTTCTTGATATAGTCCCCCTGCAAGTTGTCTTTACTGTGGTGGTTAGAATAGGTGATCAAATGCTGATTTCCTTTGGGAATGCATATTCTTCTCTGCTTTTCTATTTTCGATTTTATTTTCCTATGTTTTTTGCTTCATAGTTATTCTGTGCATTAGAAAATTTCAAAATACAAATGGGAAAAAAAAACGAAGGACAGTCGTTTCAATTTTCAAGACATTTGTCTGTATGATTGTTGTGCTTTGGTTTTGTGTGACTGGTTGATTTGAACAATACTTTGTTGACAGGTTATCACACAGCCCGATGACTCTCCACTAGCATCTTTCCCAAGTCAAATAAGTGTAGAAGGTATGCCTGCTACTGAGTATTTATGAATGTTATGCTTTTAGATTGTTTCGTTCTGTTCTAGTAGCACCATTATATCTGGGTTTATTTCAAGTAGAAAGAAGATTGTGCAGAAATAAATAAATGGATGGTTCATTCTTTTCACAACTCTTTTCTGGATAATGGAGGAGCTCCTCTAGCTCCTCTAACTGAATTTCAAAATATTGCAGATTTTGCAGATTCTGATACAATCCATGATTCTGTTGAGAGTTGTGAAATAGTAGCGAATGGTGGCTTTAATTTGGAACCGACCCAATTTTTAGCCTCTAGTTTCTTTCCTGTTGAGGAGGCTTCAGAGAAAAGTGACATGTCTGTTAACAGCAAAGAATCAGGAGGTAAATCTGTTCTTATTGAGAGAGCAGAGTCGGTGATGTCATCTGCTTGTAGTCAGTCTTCATCCACAGAAATTCAAATGGCGACAACTGTATCACATACTACAAGTTCTCAAGAAATTGACTTGGTCAGTGTGAAAACTTCTAAGAAGGCCTTGGTCTCAGAGGTTGCATCTAGTTTTGGTTCCAGACAATTGGGAGCTATCAGTAATAATCATAATGATGTGGCAGAGACCCACATGTCTTATAAAGGGGTGGGTAAGTTAACAGGCTTCAATGTGATTTTGACTGGCTTGAAACTGAGAGGGAAGTTTAGAGAAAAGTTTGTAAGATCTGATCGTGTAGAGGAGTCAAGAAATGTCACAGAGGATGTTTCTGATCTCTGTTCTAAAGACTCTAGCAAAGGTTTTAGCAGTTTCAGGAAGGCATTGGGTATCTTCATTCAGCCTTCTCAGCTTCAAAGCAAGATGCCCAAAGGTGCTAATTGTATTCCATTAATATGCTTGCTCAGCACAGTGTTAGTCTTGTGCATATGGAACACATACCATTCTACTCGAAGCTCATCTCCTATCATTTTATAATTGAGATCTTGGTTGTTGCATTATGTAACCAGCACCTGCCATTGAATCTTTATATGTTAATAGGATCTGTATATATATTATAAAGCCAAAATCCTGTGGTATTCACTCTTCACAGAAGACCAGGAATGCCTTTTGGAATCAGGCTTCTTTTTGTCAAATTGTTTGTCATATTATGATATATGAAGTTTCGCATCCTACCACACAATCACACTTTATTGATTGCAATTGATGTAGAGGATCTTCACACAATGCAAGAGGTTGAATCTGTCTGCTTGGGCTGGACAAGGATTGTAATCTACTATATTTTCTTGGTCTGCTTTAGTTGACATTATATTCAGCCCAGTTTGAAATATTTTTGCATAGACCAGTCCCAGTCCCCTTACGGGATGATTATAAACATGTAACTTTGACATTGTAAGCATACCTTGTTTTAATACTCGGGTACATCATTTGATATAACTTCTCCGTTTTGTGCTTGAGTGAAAAATGTCATGTTTATGAGTTATTCTAAATTCTCATTTTCGAGTTCTGTTCAGCAGAGTTTGATTTTGGTAGAATTTCACTCATTATGGATGGGTATGATTCACTGATCTAAAATTTGAGAAGGTGATCAATGCTTGCTGAAGGTGTATGCCCCTAGAGTGCAGAATATTTCAGTTCTATCATTCCAATGCACAAACATTCTTACTAAGTTAGTTCGTTGACCTTGGTAGAGGCAGGGCTGTGATGAAAACCAAAGCTATTTTAAACCAACATGTTATGTGAAAGGGATCAAAGTCATTTGACACTGATGCTTTTTGGAGTTTGTTCTTGTGCTATTGTAATAGTATTCACTGTAGAGTAGGTTGCTACAGAAGTTCATGTTGGCATGTTTCAAATGAGTTTTTTTTATCAATTGAAATTATAATTTCTATCAGTGATTGTGAATATATGGTTTTTTTCCGATGATTTGTCTTTAGTTCCAAGATGAATCCGAGTTTAAACATTGCAGAGATAAAAAGGACTCAGAATTTGACTGTCACAATGCTTTTCTACTTCTCATAAGTTTGTGTAAGATATAGACTGCTCTTAAATTGTTATGGGAGTTCAAATGATCACATATTTATCTTTTCTAAATAAATTTGGAGCGCCTTTCATAGTATAGCATCCACTGTAGCTAAGTACGGTACAAACACTAGATAGGCATACTCAACCCATCACTGTAATGATAAATTTAATTATTTGATCTTTTTTACAGTGGGAAAACCTATTATAACTCAGTTGTCAAACCAGGAGTGGGAACAGCCATCACTGGCTGTTGTCCATGAATGCAGACTTACTCATTACTGTTATTCAAGGAAAACAATGCCCCACCTGGAATTACCGCTGGTGGTCCATAAGGAAGCAGGCTTTCACTCCTGCCAGATGCTTCTGAGTCTTGGGCCATTAATCTTGTTTCCTTCCTTACGTCTGAGAAAGATGAGCAAGCAACAGTTTCAGGGCCAACTCCAGGCCCATTATATATATAGTTGGGAAAAAATCTTCTCGTTTTATTGGATAAAAAGAGGAAATTTTTTAAAGGCTTGATATCCCGAGTCTAGGAAGTCCAGCAGCCAACAACAGAGCTGAGGTCAAGTCTGAAATAACTGTCAACAACCTGTCAAAAAACAGAGCTAGGCTCAAGTCTAAAATAATCTGTCAAAAAATAGAGCTAGGGACAAAGTCTGAAAAACTGCATATAGCATAAAAGTTTCCTGTGGAAATGGAAAACAGAGCTTCCTTAAAATAACATAGAGCATAATAGCATGCTGTGACATGAACATTGAATTCACAAATGCTAGAAACAGAGCTCCTCTGGAATAAAGGCCAGAACTAGAGATCAATGCTAAAAACCAGTCTAGTCAAGATGGGTACTACAAACAACAAAGAAGCTGTCTTTGTGCCTGTAGGGGAGATGGTGCTGGTGAGATGCACCCCATTGGAGGTGTCTATCTGCAGATGACCTGTATCTAAGTTGACTGCTGACTTCGCTATGGTGTCAGCCCGGGTGTTTCTAGCTGTATCATCAAATATTCATTGGGCCATGCCTTCAATGCAAAGAGGAGGGTCAAGTGTTTTGTGTCGTTTTTCTTTTTTGGCTTTTGCTTGGGCTGTGGCTTGCTTTTGGGTAAATTAGGTGCTCTCTGAATGGAGTGGAACTTTACCCTTGGAAAATGGAAGCCTTGTAGAGGGAGAGCCAGTGCTGCACATGGGACGAATGAGAGAGCATGGGACCAGTGAGTGAGAGCATGCTCCAGTGATAGGCCTTCCCACGTGCCTTTGATTGAGCATAGGGTACTAATTGTTGCTAGAGGGCATCCTTTAAAATGAGCTTATGTCACCATTACGCTAATAGCGCTTTGCGAAATGGTGGATGTGCTTGGTGCACCAACGACCATTCTCTTTTGGTTTAAAGAGATGATTCCATCTGGTTCATGGGATGTTCCCTTCCTCCGGGTTGCCTTTCCACAGGCTTTGAATATAATCTTGTCTAATTCTGTTGAGATGTATTTCTAAATATAGCTAGTGACAAGTAGACTGGGATTGCATTTAGAATACTCTTGACAATAACTACCTTGCTTGCCCTTAATGTCCATATCTGGGTCTAGTTGGTGATCCTAGGTTGAATATCTAGTGTCAGCTGTTGTAGTTTGACTTCAAAAGAAAAGCTAGAGAGACATCGATGCCCTTGAAGGGTTGGATAACACAAAAAATTTGTGGATCATCTACCTTTTGATTTGGTCGACCACATTGGTTTTGATAGACTACCCATCAAGTTTATTTCCATTCCAACAGATTGAGAAATTTGCCAGATTTCTTACCGTCAACTCGTTAAACAATGGATCAACTACAATTGCTAGGAGGGTTATTTTGGCATTGCTGCGACTTGAATTCTCTTGATGTTTCTTTGATCATTTTCCTTTTAATGTTGGTTTCCTTTGACTTTTTACCATTAGAAGAAAGAGGGGTCGGAGAGGGCAGCCATGTATTAGTGTTCTATGAGGGTGGAAATATTTAATGAAAGTGCCATTTATTAACACAACATTCATATGAAACTAAATTGAAGTAGGCTTTGATCTAGAGGGGTTGGAGAGGGCCAATGTATTAGTGTTCTAGAAGGGTGGAAGTATTTAGTGAGTGCCATTTATCAACATATTCACATGAAACTAAATTGAAGTGGGCTTCTATTTCGAGGAGGGGTTGGAGAGGGCACCTATGTATTAGTGTTCTAGATTTGAAGTATTTAGTGAGAGTGCCATTTATCAACACATTCACATGAAACTAAATTTAAAAGAGTGGGAGAAGCCTTTATTTACATGATCATAAGAGGAGACATGTTTAGCTTATTTTGTGAATTCTTTAGAGAGATTGACTTTTTTCTATTGTTAATTTTGGGCAACTAGGTCCAATCTCCATGTTGCACTGCTCATATGATGATGGTCATATTTTTGTTGGATTCCTCTTTCAGAGAGGTGCAAGATTGATCTAAAGAGCATCTTGATCGGATGAGTAGAACATTGATTTTGCATTTATTTTCTACATGTGCAAGGTCGGCCAGATTTATCCCACATGCCTAAGAGATGTGTCACACCCTCATTGACGGATATAAATTGGAGAGACTTGGAGGTCATTTTCTCATCATCTCATCACACATTCTCTCTTTGTGATCTGATTGGTTCGATAGCCTTTGGAGGCATTTTTCTTCTCACACGTGTGGAGCGAAGCCGCTGTTTTTTGTGTTGATCTGTTTATGGCTTGCTGCTGTTTTCTACGTTGATCTGTTTAGGGCTTTTTTGCTGCAGCGTTGACCATGGTCAACCCTTGGTCGTTTGACCTCAATCTTCTGCAGAAATTCTGATTTTAGGAGGCCGTAAAGTTGGGCACTAAAATCGAGGAATTCTGGGCTATTTGATCGAAGCCCTAGTTTGCTGCGTTGACTTTTTTGATGCTGCATGCGTTGACTTTTCTACGCTGTCCTTGCCTTGACTTGCCTTGTCTTGTGATGAGCTGTCTTTGAGGGTTGTGAGTGTGACACATGAAAGCGCTGGTTGATCGAGGAAGATTTTGCTAGTTGAAGCATCTTGCTGATCGTCGTAACGCAACAATATCTCATATCTTTGTTGGACAAAAGGAATTGTAAATCTGATTTATATTTGGCTTGTCTTCTATTGATCTATTATTGTGTTCTATCAACATTTTACGTTCATGTTTATGTGATTGCTATTTGTATTGGGCCTAAGAAAGATTGAAGTAAAAGTGCATCAAGCACAAAACACCATTGTTATCTAAATTTAACATGGTATCAGAGTTGAGGTGAAGACAAAGTCCAAGAGTCCACGCTGGTGTTTGAAGCTATCTCAGAAGGAAGAAATCCTATCAAGGACAAATGGCCTCCTCAACCTACAAGAGTTTCAAGGCTGATGATAAATTGATTGATAAGTCAGATTATCATGCATGGAAGATGTTCTTGGATTTTGCGTTAGAAGATCAAGATGTCATGGACTATGTACAAGGGAATATTCAAGAGCTTCCATCAAATGTAGCTGTTGCCATGAAGACAACGTATAGAAAATGGGAAATCAAAGCAAAGATGATTATCCGGGATTCTATTCATAAGCACTTGGTTGCTTACATTTCTGAGCTAAAGACATATAAAGAGATGTATGATACGCTGGTGAGCATGTTCAGGGATAGCAATGCAAGTCAAATCCTCTTCTTCAAGAATTAATTGAAGAATATCAAGAAGGGTAAGGATGAATCTTTTCAATTCTATTTTATGAGGCTCATTGAATTCAAGAATAACCTCCTAGCTATTGGGGAAGCAATATTTGATCGAGAGATGGTTCTTATTGCACTTAGAGGTCTCTCTCATGATTTGCATGTATTCAATACCACTATTCTTAACAATAATGTGATTCTTGATTTTGATGAAATATTGATGAGATGCATTCAAGATGAAACAAGAATGATGGAGTATGCCTCTAATGGTAATGGAAGTGACCCTATTGCCTTCGCTGCTCATGCAAAGAAGAACCATGGTGGCACGTGAAATCAAAATCATGGTAGATCGGGGCCCAAAGGAAGGGAAGATGTTACACTTGAATAAGACTGATCACTATGCAAGAGAGTGCCCTAATAGAAGGGACTCTCCCAAGGATGATGACAACAACAACTCGAGAAGAAATGGCAGGAACAACAGGTTCTAAGGAAAAAGGAAGGCTCCCTTTGATCGTAGTGGAAATGGGAAATCTTTTAAGAGGTCGAGAAATTCCAGGTACGATGAGTCTAATGTTGTTGATAATAAGGGAAATAAATTTATTCTTGTATCTGCCCTCTGCTACATCTCCACCTGACACCCTGGATGTCTGGTTGATTGATAATGGTGCTTCAAGGCCCCTCAGTGGTTATAAATAAGCCCTTCTGATATGGTTGAGAAGGACACTAATCTGGAAATTATCCTTGGAGATAATGCCACTTATCTCGTGAAAGGGACAGGGACTGTGACCCTCCATCTATCTCAATGTCAAGTCATCCGATTACAATATGTGTTGTATGTACTTGATTTGAAGAACCTTGTGTCCATTTCGGCAATGGAAGACAAAGGGTTCAAGGTGGCATTCGTTGATGGAGAGGTACTTATCTAGAAGAAGAACTTCAAGGAAGCTCTTTTTATTGGTTTTAGAGTTGATACACTCTACCAAGTTGGAGGAAGTCCATTGGGGGCTATGACATGTGATACAACTCTTCAAATGGAGTTATGGCATCAGAGGTTTGCACTTGGAGGAAGTCCACTGGGGGCTATGACATGTGATACAACTCTTCAAACATAGTTATGGCACCAGAGGTTTGAACACCTTCATTACAAAGCCCTTCCCGAAGCAAGGAAGGTGGTGACAGAGATGCCCAAATTTAGAGATGGTCACGAAGGTATATGTCAGGGTTGTGCCGAATGGAAGCATACAAGGGGACCATTCCCCTAAAGTGTCACAAAGGTAATTGATATCTTGCAGTTGATACATTATGACTTATCTGGTATGTTCCCTGAGACATCCTTGGGAGGATGTTCCTATTACATGACTTTTATAGATGACTTCTCTCGCAAGAGCTGGATATATTTTTTGAAGAAGGACGAAACATTCAAATGGTTTCATACCTTCAAGGCCTTGGTGGAAAATCAAACCGAGAAGAAAATCAAAGTTTTGAGGATCGACAATGGGATTGAGTATGAGTCAAACGAGTTTAATGACTTTTGTAGAGACGCTGGCATTAAGAGGGAGACCACAACTGCGTACACCCCTGCGCAAAATGGTGTTGTTGAAAGAAAGAACATGACCATTGTGGAAGCTGCTCGCGCCATGCTATGTGACCAAGGTCTTCCGAAGTTTCTATGGGGAGAAGCTGTGAACACTGCTATGTATGTTCAAAATAGATGCCCACATTCCGCTCTGGACTCCAAACTCAAGAAGTCTTCTCTGGTAAGAAACTTGATGTTTATCATTTTAGAGTTTTTGGTTGTCCTGTTTACTTTCATGTGCCGAAAGAAAAGAGAAGCAAGCTGGATGCTTCTGGAAAGAAGAGAATGTTTGTGGGTTACAATGAAACTTCAAAGGCATATAGAATCTATGTCCCTGGTCAAAGAGAAGTGGAGATATGCCATGATGTCTCACCTTCGATGAAGATGCTGCCCTCAAGAAAGTAAGAAATCTTCCTAGCTCCAAGGAAGACAAAGAAGATGAAGAATCAGGGAAGTTGGAAGAGTCGAAGGATGACTTGATGTTCGATGTTGAAGTACCTATGGATCCCATTGATCCACCTCCTTCAAATCAGAGAAGACCCTCATGGCTTAGGGATACTCTCGAAGATGCCGAGAGACATTCCCCCATGGGGGACATTCCGTGAAAGCAAGAAGCCGAAGAGATACCAATGGTATCTAGCAGCCATGAGTACAATAGTACAATTTGAGCCTGGAACATTTGAAGAAGACGTAAAGCATCAAGTTTGGAAGGATGCTATGCACAAAGAATATGAGTCCATTATGAATAATGATGTCTGGGAAGTGGTCCCAAGACCAGAGGAAAAATCTGTTGTCACCTCAAAATGGCTCTATAAGATCAAGCATGGATCTGATGGAAGCGCTGAAAAGTACAAGGCAAGATTCGTTGCCTGAGACTTCTCTCAAAAAGAAGGCATAGATCATGATGATATATTTGCACATGTGGCCCGCTATACCACCCTCTGATCTATTATTTCCCTTGCTGCTACGCAAGGATGGAGTCTACATCAGATGGATGTGAATACAGTTTTTCTGCATGGATCTATAAAGGAAGAGGTATATGTGGAGGAACCTCTAGGGTTCGAAGTCCGAGATAGAGACACCCATGTATGCAGGGTGAAGAAAGCCCTTTATGGGTTGAAGCAAGCCCCTAGGGCTTGGTACGAGAGGATAGATAGCTACTTGATGAAGCTTGGCTTCACTCGAAGTAACCCTGATTTGAACCTTTATTTTAAGGTTGATAGAGAAAGACCTCTCATTTTGGTTCTCTCTGTGGATGATTTCTTCCTAACAGGAGTTGACCCTCTCATTCATCAATGTAAGAGGGAGCTAGCTTCCGAGTTTGAGATGAAAGACCTAGGACTGATGCACTACTTCCTACGCTTGGAGATCTGGGAGAGGCCAGGGAAGATTTTCATTTTTCAAGGAAAATATGTTGTGAAGCTGCGAGAAAGATTTGGAATGGTGCACTGTAAGTTTGTGTTGACACCGATGGAACTCAACTTTAAGAAGTTGAGTGGAAACGTTGTTGAGCCCGTGCTAGCAAATCCTACCGATTATCGACAACTCGTAGGGGCCCTGATGTTTGTAGTGAACTCCCGTCCGGACGTATGTTTTGCAGTGAACACTTTGAGTCAACATATGGTTGAACCTCATCACATTCACTGGATTGGTGCCAAGAATCTGTTGAGATATCTTCGGGGCACAATCAACCATGGGCTGAGATACACTGCCGAGAGTTTGAAACTCCATGGATATACTGATGCCAATTGGGCTGGCAGTGTGGTGGATCACAAGAGCACATTTGGATGTTGTGACGCTGTTTGGTTGCGAAAACTCTTCAGTGAGCTGTTCGGACATGTGCTAGATACCACCATTTTCCTTTGTGATAACCAGAGTGGGATTCATCTTTATGAGAATCCCGTGTTCCACGATCGATCCAAGCATATTGATATCAGGTACCACTTTATCTGAGATATGGTACAACGAGGCGTCGTAAGGCTCAATCATATAGGAACTAATGAGCAAGTCGCGGATATTGTCACGAAGCCCATGGGGAAGGTCAAGTTTCTGACCTTCCATGAGAAGCTTGGAATCGTGGAAAGACCCTATTATGAGGGTCTTGCTTGAGTTGGACTATGAGCTCTAGAAGCTCCAGGGGGCTTGGGGATAACTTCTTAGAGCTATAAGCACTTACAGGGCTAGGCTTGCCGAACCTTGTGGTGCTTCTGCCCCACCGTTATGATATTGAGTTGGTTCGCCTCTCTTTGATCTGTGCCCCGCACACATCCTACCCATGGAGTTTCGGTCTCATGGGAAGTACCTCTCATTTGACCAATGAGGTGGGAAATACGGATAGAGACCATAGCAAGACCGATGGATGCATCGAAGATTGTCGTATTTTCTATGTTTAGGATGGCACGTGTCCAACTCCTTGATCTGGGATAAAGTATGATGAGGCTTTATCCTCTAAACTGGCTTCAGGTCAGTTTGAGATTCTTTTGAGTCCGAGGGAGGTTTTTGCCTCTAAGCTGACTTCGGGTCAGCGGTGTTTGATGTCTTTGTGACTCACCTTTTGTTATGAAATAAAGAGCCAACAAAGCAAGTTATGGCGAGATGACGCACGATGTTTGGTTTGGTACATGATGGATGTCACTTGTGGACATATGGAGTTCTCCCTAGTTGAGAGGGAGTGTTAATTTTTGGCAACTAGGTCCAAACTCCATGTTGTACTGCTCATATGACGATGGTCATATTTTTTTTGGATTCCTCTTTCAGAGAGGTGCAAGATTGATCTAAATATCATCTTGATCGGATGAACAGAACATTGATTTTGAATTTATTTTCCTAAGAGATGTGTCACACACCCTCATTGATGGATATAAATTAGAGAGACTTGGAGGTCATTTTCTTATCATCTCATCACACATTCTCTCTTTGTGATTTGATTGGTTCGATAGCCTTTGGAGGCCTTTTTCTTCTCACACGTGTGGAGCGACGATGTTGTTTTTTGCGCTAATCTGTTTAGGGTTTGCTGTTGTTTTTTGCTCTGATCTGTTTAGGGCTTTTCTGATGCAGCGTTGACCAGCGTTGGCCGTTGTCAACCCTTGGTCGTTTGACCTCAATATTCTGTAGAAATTTCGATTTTAGGAGGTCGTACAACTGGGCACTAAAATAGAGGAATTTCGGGTTGTTTAACCAAAGCCCTAGTTTGTTGCGCTTACTTTTATGAAGCTGCATACGTTGAATTTTCTGTGCGGTCCCTGGTTTGAGTTGCGTTGACTTGTGATGAGCTGTCTTTGAGAGTTGTGGGTGTGACACATGAAAGAACTGGCTGACCGAGGAAGACTTTGTTGGTTGAAGCACCTTGTTGACCACTGTAACGCAACAATATCTCATATCTTTGCTGGACAAAAGTAATTGTAAATCTGATCTATATTTGGCTTGTTTTCTATTGATCTATTATTGTGTTCTATCAACATTTTACTTCCATGTTTATGTGATTGCTATTTGTATTGGGCCTAAGAAAGATTGAAGTAAACGTGCATCAAACATAGAAGAAGGCTTTCATATGTCCTATAGTGTTGGGGAGTTTAGGGTTAGCATAGCTAGTTGCATCTTGGATGTTCCTTTTAGAAACTCCGTTTCTCTTTGAAATGACTTTGGATAGGATAGGCTCGAGTCTTGTTGATATTCTCTCATCTTTAAATATTTAAATGCAAAATCACAAAGGGATATGGGCCTACACTACTCGAAGTGAGCATGGCCGTGTTCTTTTGGGATATAGTAACTACAAATTTTGCATTGAAAGCATGCAATATTTTTCCATTTTTATTCCTTAATTACCCTCTATGATGTTTGCAATGATTTCCTTTAATCATTTGAAGAACTTCTTTAGGAGAACTTGGGGTTTTCCATTTCATAGTGGCTTGCGTCTTTAACTATACCAAGAGGACGAAGTTTGTTAGCTTTGAGTTGGTTTCTTGTTTGCATATCTGAGAGACATGAAGGCCAATGCTAGCACATCCCTAATGGTCTCCACCATGCATAGAGACTAGAAGCTCTGGAAGTGAGATTGTTGAGTTGCTTATTCCAAAATGGTTTCTCACAACTTTCCTTCGTCATTTTAGAATCTTTGGATGGTATTGTATGCCTTCCTTATGGAGGCTTGTTTGTGGAGGAATGCTATATTGTTGTCATATGACTCTAGCTAGAGTGCTATGGTTCTCATTCACCAACAAGCCTCTTCACAAGATAGGACATTGCAACTAGCTATCATCTCTTTACTTCTCTATGTTGTGTGTTTTGAATACATGGGTTTTGGTCTTGGCACATTGTAAAGCCTCATATCGTGAGTCTCAAACCATACAACATTCCACTATCTTTTACTATATATATATAAAATTCATGAGTGATTTTACTTTCCTTGAACATAACAAGGAAAATACCTGGTTATGGTGGCTTGATTGTGGTGTTACTCGTAGGACCACCTGATTGAATGTGCCACCTTGCGAACTAGGAAAGTCTATCCGACTTCCTAGATTAGAGATTCTCCATAGATTCCCTATACCTTTGAGCCCAAGTCTAAACTGTAGTCATTGTGTGTATGGGATCCTGTGCCAACAACCCTCTGATGGCCAACACCAAAATCCACTACTCTTTATGATAACGAAAACCTCTTTGACACCCAAGTACCAAAACCCACTCTTGTTGCCTCCTCCAAGTTTCCCCAAGGCCAACGAAAATTTCCCTTGAAAACTCCTCCTTCGTGTTTATCCACCCCTCTAATCCCCATGGCCTTCCCCTTCGTTAATGCTTCCATCCTTCATTGATTCTCTCGAGCCACTCCCAATTGTCCTCTTAGCCTCAAATTATTTCAAAGGGGATCAATTCTTGTTAGGTTATAAAGATAATAGAATAATAATCAAAAGTAGTAAAATAATGTCATAATAATTGTAAATCACAATTTAATCATAATACTTATAAATCATTAATTATTTATTAATCTTGATTAAGGGTTAGTAATTTAATTGACCACTAATGAAGCTTCACTATCAATCAAGCTTCAGAATAAGCCAAACTTAACTGTTAATCAAGATCAAGCTTAAGAGTAATCATAGAATACTAATGTTTCACTGCGAGGTGTGGGTATGTAACTGGCATACATATACCTTGTATGTATACTAATAATTCTTATATGAATCAATAATAAAAGTCGATCGTTCATAAGGTAGGAATAATCTAATAAAAGATAATATGATGAGTACATCCCTCCTAAAAGAAACTTCGCAACACATTTAGAGCTAAGAGGATACAAATAGTTGGGAAGTAGTATGACCACAAGGCATAACAAAATAGGCCGGATGATATGTAGCAACCATAATCTAAGTAAACCATCCAAGGAAATCACTTCCCATCTAGATACACAACTAACCTATAACCTTGTATACTCCCTAAGCTACTTTCACTCCCATCCTATCCATCCTTTGTTGTAATATACTATGCCATCGGCTATATCGATCTGACCATTGATATAAACAATATGGCAAAAGCATCTATATTGACCTGACTTCCTCGACATACAACTGACAATTGTCATCACACGTCTAGGGGAGCATGTCCATCACTGATCTCCCACGATTATAGCTTTGGATTTTACATGGCAGGAAAGGCCTCCACCCCTCCTTCAGATATCTGAGGTCAACACCTTAATCATGGACAATAGTAAGACGTTAGTTTGGATGTTTATCATCACATAATTCAGTGATGCGATCATGTTATCTGCAATTTGTGCCTTACCCCATATCATAACCATGCATATCAAATAAATACAAATATAATAGAACAATGTATATCATACCATTTCTCTCTTGATGTCTTGACATCAACCAAACACTAATTTTAATTCCAATTTTTTGGTTAATTCTCATCCAAGAATATGCATAGCACAAATCTCTCTCTCTCTCTCTCTATATATATATATATATATATATATATAATGCTAATCATCATATTATTAGATTTGATATCCATGTACAAAATTTTCTCAATTAATATCAACATGTTGGAAGTAAATCATACACCAGATAAGTCATACATCGTATATTTTAATCAACATAAACATAATTAATCAAATGTCTTGTATAAGTTTGTTCATTTGTCAAATTTGAAATGAAAAAATTATGAAAATACATATAGGGCCTTGGCATAAGTAGCCATTTAGGTTAAAATGGGCATCACATATGGTCAAAAAATGAAGGGTAGTTTTGACAAAACCATGGTAACTTTGTCTTATTGGATCTTAACTTGGTCCACCAAGTGACACCTGAGTTGTCAAACTCTATGGTCCAATATGCATAATGGTTTGACCGTAAAGTTCCCATGTACGATATGTGCAATGCCCTCCAATTGATTTTGTGAGATTCATCAGAGACATAATGTCGTAGGACAAATACATGAAAAATATCATGAGTTTTATGCTAGTGCGGTGAGAGTACAAGATGTTAGGCAACTAGTACAATTTTCTCTTTGATCCTAAAAGGTCATATAAATCCAGGCGACAACTTTGTTCCTTTCCAAACCGAATGGTGCTCCTATTGGGTTATATACAAATAAAAACTTGGTCTCCCACTTCATAACTTTGATAAAATCCTATATGTGCATCAACATAATTCTTCTGTCTATCCTATGCTTCCTTTAACCTTTGTCAAATTTGCTTTACCTACAAATTTTCTTGAAAAAATTCCGACCCTCATATTTACACTGTCCTCCAACCTTTCCCAACATAGCGGTGTCCTACATGGTCTCCCATATAGAGCTTTATAAGGAGGCATCTTGATCTAACTGTGGTACCTGCTATTGTAGGTGAACTCTACCAATGGTAGGTACTTCTCCCATTAAGTTTCGTTATTCATACATGATATACATTCTAAGCATATATTCCATAACTTGATTTACTCTTTTGGTATACACATCTATTTCTAGATGATATGCGATGGTCGAGTTTAGTCGAGTCCTCAATGTTGATTGCAAACTAATCCAAAACCTAGATGTAAATCAAGAGTCCATATCATAAATGATCTTTGTGGGTAACCCATGTCGCTGAATAAATTCACTTATAAACAATTGTGCCACATTGGTGACATCATAAGCGTTTCTCACTGGGATGAAATGGGCACTTTTGGTCAACATATCAACTACAACCAATATGGTGTTGTGCCTTTGTGATGTGAGTGGCAAACCCACCACGAAATCCATAGAAATGACCTCCCATTTAGACATAGGTATGTCATGTGGTTGTAGGAGTCCTACTGGGTGGTGATGGTCAGCGTTTACTTGTTGACATTCAAGACACTTGGTGACAAAACGGACAATGTCACACTTCATCCCTATCTAAAAGAAAAGTTTCTTCATATATACATATGTCTTCACGCCAGGATGTGCACATTAAAGTGCTCTATGTGACTCCTTGAGGATGATCTCAATAGTCCCTATAGTTCAAGGGAACAAGCCTCAAACTTTGGTTCTATCCACTTCCCACTTTGTAGCACTAATGTAATATTCAGATAACAACTATTTTCAAACAGTTTTTCTAACACATGCTTCCTCAAACTGACCCTCAAGGGTTATCAGGGAGAAGATCCATGGTCTTCTGCTTAGCACATGAGCCACCACATTCTCTTTTCCCTTGATGTACGAAACCCCAAAATCATACTCACTCATGAATTCACTCATTACCTCTATTTAGAATTCAAAAATCTTTGAGTGAAGAGACACTTCAAGCTATCATGATCAATTTTTAGCTCAAATCTTCTCTTAACAAGGTCGTGCCTCCAAAGTTTCAAAGCTAGCATCACCACTGCTAATTCTATGTCATGGGTGGCGTACAACTCTTCATGTTTCTCCAACTTCTTAGATGCACAAGCTATTATACCCCATTCTCGCATTAACACAACTCCTAATCCTTACTTTGAAACATTCATGCAAATTGTAAAGTCCTTCTCCATGTTAGGGACTCGAAGGATTGATGTAATAGTGAGTGATCTCTTCAATTTAATAAACGCAGTGTCACATTCATTTGTCCATTCATATCCCTCCCTTGTGCTGTAATGAGGTGATGGGTTTCACAGTCTTCGAAAACCATTCCATGAATATTTGATAATAACTAGTTAGCCCAAAGGAGCTATGCACCTCATGGACATTTTTAAGCACCGACCAATCCATTTTGGCCTTCACCTTTTATGGGTTGTTGGCCGGATAAATCGATCTTGCGGACAAGATCGATCTCCCTAGTGTCAGAAGATAATCTAGCAACAAACGAACAACTAAGTTTATCTTTCTCTAAATATATTCGTTTTACAAGTAAATGCTATAAAGGTGTCGATTCTACCTTAGATCCAAACGCTTATTTGCAACCGTAGTTCTTCCGTCGCAACAATAGTTCTTTCGTCGCAACAATAGCTCTTCCGTCGCTTGAAAGTGTCGTCTTTAAAGACCTGCAATCACAAACAAGCAAATATTAAATAGCACCTGTATAACAAATAATTATAAAACATACCTATCATAGTGATCAAAGAATCTATGAAATAAACGATCAAATGACAACTTATTGAAATAAACAATCGAACGACAATTTATTGAGAAAAACAAACTTGATTGTATTAACTTTGAAATAATAGAAGAACCTTACAACCTTAGCCTTGATGTTGAACAGGCCTTTCCGGGGTCCGAAGCAGGAGTTTCCTCTACTTTGATAAGCCTTGCACTCTTCCTCTAGGAGCACATAGAGGTATGTGATCTTTCCTCACAAAAGCTTAGCAGAAAGGAGTCTAAATCTCAACAGCACTTCACCTCAATCACACACTAAAGCTTGAAATCCCTTTGAGGCTACCCAATGCCTCTTTTTATAGTGCAGATGAAGAGGTTAGGGTTCCACCTATGAAGGGATAGAATCCTCCTTCAAAGGGATAGGCTCCTCACATCAAGGGGTTAGCTCCTTAAGGCATGGGATGCATGAAACTTACAAGAGCGTACTCACCCCCAGAAAATCTCATCCAGAAGCTTCTAGAATTGACCAAAAATCAGCTTTTTCACTTTATTTTCTCGCCCTTTTGACTTTGACAGGTGTATGCAGGTATTACACAGAGAAACTGCGTTCTGGAAAGCAGGTAAGCTTCACATTACCTGCGTACCCTAGCCAGGAACGCAGGTAAGCTTCACATTACCTGCGTACCCAGGGTTTTGGAGTTTTTTAGGGTTTTTCTCCTGTTTTTAGGGCTTGACATGAGGAGTAGAGGTTGTAAGACTTGCAGAGGAGGCAAGTATGAGTGACAATGAGCTCATACAGTCAGCAGAATGTCAAGGTTACAGTTTTTAGTGCAACAGATTGCCACATAAAGTGCGAAGTCTGGAATAGATGAAGATGAAGTTTGTCATATATGAAGAGTGAAGTACTTTATCATTTCAAGGATTATCCTGTGGACACCCCAGTCGGAACCTGTAAAAACAATGCAAAACATATATATGTAGACATATCATCGCTGAGGTAGGCATTCCCATACTCAGATCAAAACTAACTAGAAAACTGATTTAAACTGTTCTGATACAGGAATGATTTTTAATACATCAACAGTATAGACGTGTAGACACAGTATGGACGCAGCCATCTGTTTATGAATAGTCCACTGTATAAATGAATAGCAAAATTCCTCGCAGCCTGGATGGTAGAAACTAGATCCAGGGTCTTGATTTCCGCTTCCCGAACTAGTACAATTCTAACACTGTTACCGATGAAATAGGTAACCTGACCTCAAAACGAGAACTCTAGCCCAAAAAGACTCAAAAAACATGAAAAAACACTCCAAAAACAAAAAAATGTATTCCAAAACGCACTTCGTTTTTTTTGAAGGTCAAATTTCAACATTTTATAAAATTATGCTAAAAACAAAAATGTTTCTTGAAAAAAGGATTGAAAAAACCCCTCAAAACAAAACCGATTGATGCTGGAATAACAAAAAAAAAATTTGTGTCATAATTTTGACATTTAAAAAAATAGAAATAACATTTTTTAATTTTTAAAATTCAAACATTAAAAAAACCTAAAATTTAAGAAAAAAATAAATTTAAAAAATAAAAACATTTTAAAACTAAAAATTTTAAAATATATAGGAATACAAAAATAAAAATAAAAATAAAATAAAATTTTTAATTCAAACATTAAAAAAAACCTAAAATTTAAGAAAAAAAATAAAAAATAAAATTAAAGATAAAAAAAAAAGAAAAAGAAGAAGAAGAAGAGGTTAAAAAAAGAAAGAAATTATAAAAAATAAAATATAGAAATTAAATTTAAGAAGGAAAAATAAAATGTTTATTAAATTTAAAAAAATTAAATTTAAAGAAATATATTAAATTTTAATAAATTTAAAACTTAAAAAAAAAATTAAAAAAAAAAAAACATTATTTAAATTAAAAGTAAAAATATGAAAAATTAATTAAAAATAAAAAATGAAAAATAAAAATATTAAATTTAAAAAAATATATATTAAAAAAACAAATAAATTTTAAAAAATAAATTAAATTTAAATTTTATATATATATATATATATATACTCTTAAATTAAAAATATATATATTAGATTTTATTAAATTAAAAAAAAATGTTAATATTAAAATAACAAATTAAATTAAAAAAAATGTTAAATTTTAATAAATAAATGAATAAACAAATAAATTTTGAAAAAAAATAAAAATTATATATATATATAAAATAAAAAGTTAAAACACTTTAAAAATCAATTAAAAATGAAAAATTGAAAAAAATAAATAAATAAAAAACAAAATAATTTAAAAATATTAAGTTTAATTAAAAAAAAAAAATCTAATTTTAAATACACAATTTTAATTGAAATAAAAAAAATATAAAAATTTTCTGTCATTAAAAAAATAATAATAAAAAAATATTAAATTCAAATAAATTAAAAAAAATACAAAATTTATTAAATTTTAAAAAATTAAATGAAAAAACTAAACATAAAATTTAATTAAAAAAAATGAAAAAATTAAAAAAAAATCAATTAAATAAAAAGAAAATACAAAATTTAATAAAAATTATTAAAAAAATAAAAGTAAAAAATAAATAAATTAAAAAAAAAATTTAAATCTTTTGAAAAAAAAAAGGAAAAAAAGAAAGAAAGATCATGGTGGCGCCGTCAATTGGCCTCCCACCCAGGTGGCTGCAGAAGGCCGATTGGCAGCGCCACCACAATCAAAAAATTCTTTATTTTATTTTATTTATTTATTTATTTTTTAATTCGTAACATATTATTATTATTATTATTTTTTTATTTTGTTTTTAATTTTTAATATATATATATATATATATATATATATATATATATAATTTTTTTTTTAATTTGAATTTTTTCTTTTTTTGTTTTTAATTTTTTTCATATATATATATATTTATATATTTTAAATTTTTATTTTTATTTTTATTTATTTATTATTATTTTTTTAATTTCAAAAAATAAAAAACTATTATTATTATTATTATTATTTTTTTTAAATTCAAAATTTTTATTTTAAATTTAATTTTTTTCAATTTGTTTTGTTTTTTTTTTAAATTTTGTTTTTAAATTTAATATTTTAGATTAATTATTTTTAAAATTTAAAATTTATTTATTAAATTTTATTTTAATTTAATTTAATTTATTTTTTTTTTAAATTTTTTAGTTTATTTAGTTTTTCATTTTTAAAATTTATAAATTGTTTCATTTAAAAAAAAACAGTAAATTTATAGATATTTGTTTTTTAATTATTTGCACGTGGTTTTTTTCATTTTTTGTTTGTTTGTTTTTGTTTTTTTATTTTTTTTATTTATAAATTTGTATTTTTTTCTTATTCTTATTATTATTTTTAATTTAATTTTTTCTTTTCTGTATTTTTTTTTAATCTAAATTTTAATTATTTTTAAATTTTCTATTTAATTTTTATTTTATTTAATTTTTAATTTTTTTTAATTATTATTTTTTAATAATTATATGGTTTTTTTAAATCACTTAGAAAAAAATGTTTTTTTTTTTTTTTTTTAATAAATTTTTTTTGGTTAATTTTTGTTTTTGTTTGTTTTTTGTTTTTTTTCTTTAAATTATGTGTTTTTTTTTCAAATTTTGTCATTTCTTTTGATATAATTTTCGAATATTTTTGTTTTTTTTGTTTATTTATTTATTCTTGTTTAAATTTTTTATTTTTACGAGTTAATTTTGTTTTTTTTATTTTTACATTTTTATTGGTTTTTTAATTGTTTATATATATATATATATATATATATATATATATATATTATCTAAGTTTTGTGTTTTATTACCAACATGAAAATCACCACTCTAAAAAAAAAAAGGTTGATGCTGCATCAATACGTTTCAAAATTAGCATGAAAATCACGCTTTAAAAAAAAAAGAGTTGACGCTGCATCAATACATTTCCAAATTAACATGAAAATCACTAACATTTTAAAACAAATATTCATACTTCATAAATAAAATTATTAGTGTAAAAAATGTGCTAAATAAAAAAAGGTGATTCTGCATCACCACTTTTCAAAATCGGGTGCTTTTTATGCTACCAAAAAAAAGTAGGTAACAGTGCGGTTACCTATTTCATCAGTAACAGTGTTTTCTATCCATGTGAATGAATGTGTCGAAGTCGAACATGGTAGAAACCACTTGATTACTAGTCAATAATGTAAACTGTTAACAAGTGTGAGAGTAACTACCAGTAATGTCAATGGCTCTCAAAGTACTCAGTAAAATCCATGAAATGTGAATGAATGAGTTGAAGTCGAACATCTCACGGAATCATTCGATCAAAGGTCAATGATGCAACCTATCGTCGAAGGCAAGAAACCTGCCATTAAGGCATGCAGATTCCAAGGTACTGACGATTTCTGGATCAACTTCCTAGATAATGAGCTGTCGTCGATAGAAAGTGATCCGTCGTAGGCAAGCCCACAACACGAAATCATAGATCAAGTTTTGAAAATATATTGGCAAGGACTGACTCAGGGATGGTCAATATGGATGACAGATATTTTGCAGATGAATGGTTTGTTTGAATTGTCCTCTTGAACACATAACGACACTGCATGGTTTGGTGACAATTGACCCAAAGCTAATACCCAACCGGTTGAAGACTTTCAAAATGGTTTGATTAACCTAGCAAAGGATTTCCCAACCCAGGTGGACAAAAAGTGTCGTGTTCAAGAGTGGTTAATGGCTTTCCGAATAATCAAAATGTAACAAACAGGTTCGTTTTTCTCTCTTTTCCCCCACCATTTCTGGCAAGTACCTCTTTATTTTTTACAAGCTTGAGAAGGATAGCATTTTCTTGTTTATAAGCTCATCCTTCGAATGAGTCCAACTTAGTTTAAGATTCGAACCCTAAGAAGGAGTGGTCCGTTCCTGTTTAAAATTGAACAGGTCCTTTACTATTAAATTTTAACGAGTCCTGTATAGGAGAAACTCGGCGTTTTTCAATTTTAGGGAGTCAGAAGAAAAAACTTAAGAAAAATCCATGGGGGTAATTTTTCGTAAATTTAGTCTCTCAAGCCCGAAAAAGGATAAAATAATGCGGGAGAGAACTCTATTGACCGTAATTAGTCAACATATACCTTTTTCGTAAATATTCCATTTCATTCCGTAAAAGGGATAAAATTATACTGAAGGGACGATCATTCATTTACTTTAACGAGTTCGAATAATGAAGTGCTCGACAATCTTTTCATTTTTAGAGAGTCTGAAAAGGGCTTAAAATAGGACTTCAAGTTTTCACTTTTTCGTAAGTTTTAACGAGTTCGAAAAATGGATAAAAATGTACTCATGGTTTTCTCTTTTTCATAAGTTTTAACAAGTTCGAAAAAGGGATAAAAATATACTCCTATGGCCGACTTTCAATTTAATTTATGAGTAGGAAAAGACGGAAAGAACTCGGCATTTTCATGTGTTTTACGAGAATGAAAGATAGAAAAATAATCTCGAGATTTTCATGAGTTTAACGAGTCTTGAAAATAACTGAAATTGACTCAAGATAGGTTTCATTTTTACAAAATCTTAAAACAGAGAAAAACTATGCTTCAGAGTGTTTTCATTTTTACACAAGCTTGAAATAGAGAGAAAACTATGCTTGATGCCTCCTAAGCGTAACTGCTAGAGCGCATGCGCCCCCATCTTCATTTCATTCAACTAAGTATACTGCTGGTAATTAATAGCTCGATGGAATGAAGGTTCATTTACTAGATCATATGAAAGACCCGACCTAAAAATGTAAGAAAATTATGCAAAAAACTTAAATAAATAACCTAAATATACGAATTAACATTTATGAGATCTAGTCAAAGACTTGACTTAATTAGGGGAGGATTTGTTTCATTTTTTAACGAGCTTGACATAGGAAAATAACTATGCTCATGGCAACGTGTTTCATTTTTAAACGAGGTTGACACAGTAAAAGGAACTTTCCTCTTGATACACTGATTCATTTTTAACGAGGTTGACACAGTAAAAGGAACCTTCCTCATACTTGATTCATTTTTTTATGAGGTTGACTCAGTAACAGGAACCATCCTCAGAAACTACTTATTTCTAATCTATTAATCTACTCTCTACAATCTATCTACTGATTCATTTTTTAATGAGGTTGACACAGGAAAAGAACTGTCCTCATGGAAGCTTGTTTCATTTTTTAAACGAGCTTGACACAAGAAAAGGAACTATGCTCTCGACTAATTGATTCATTTTTTAATGAGGTTGACACAGTAAAAGGAACTATCCTCACAATAATCTGTTTCATTTTTTTTAACGAGGTTGACACAAGAAAAGGAACTATCCTCACACTCACTGATTCATTTTTTAACGAGTCAAGACAAGAAATGAACTATCCTTGGAAACTACTACTAGTCTATTAATCTACTTCTACAATCTACCTATATAACCTACTGATTCATTTTTTAATGAGGTTGACACAGGAAAAGAACTGTCCTCATACCTGATTCATTTTTTAACGAGGTTGACTCAATAAAAGGAACTATCCTCACCAACCGATTCATTTTTAACGAGGTTGACACGCAAAAGAACCATCCTCACGAATTAACCGATTCATTTTTTAACGAGGTCGACACGCAACAGGAACTATCCTGACCAACTGATTCAATGGCTTAATTCTCGGGAAGAAACACATGTCAATGGACACACCTTGATCATGGCTTCCAAGAGGTCTTCATCAGAAGGAAGAATAGTTCTCTGGAAGGAACACATGTCAAGGGACTCAAAAGGGAGAAGAACATCGCGTTCAAATAATCCCATAGAGTTTTCCATGTCAATTACCGGATCTAAAGTCGAGCAAACAGTGAGAGGCTCACTTACATCGCTAATTGAAAACATGGGACTAGTTGCCACATAATTAACCCATGGCGGGGTAGATACCACTTTCGTATGAGGAACATTGAGGGATGTCGGATTATTGGTATTCGAATCAAAAATAGGAAACGAAAGCTGGTCTACAGTCACAATATTTCCATTGTGAGGGAAATACATCACGCGAAAGAGTGTCAATACTACAAATTTCATTGCATAGACATAGTCTCGCCCAAGGAGTAAATTGAAATCCAAGGGGCCTCGAACTACCAAGCAAGATCAATACAGACAATTTTACCTTCCAAAGTAATAGAAAACTTAGGAAGGATCCCTAAAGGTTCACTAATGGTTCTGTTAAAAGCTTTCAGATTCTGCGTAATAGGCACAAACTGAGGGGAACCCAAAGCTTTCCAAGCAATTGAGGATAAAATACTAACAGAAGCACCTTCATCTACCTGTGTGCGGTGTATGTCCCTACCACCAAACTTAAAAATTATTTGACCGGATAAATCAATCTTGCAGACAAGATCGATCTCCCTAGTACCAAAAGGTAATCTAGCAACAAACAACCAAATAAACCTATCTTTCTTTAGACATATGCGATTTGCAAAAGAATACTATAAAGGTGTTAAAGTCTTACCGTAGATCCAATGCTTGTTCGAAGTTGTCGTCCCTCGGTCACTTGAAGGAGTTATCTTTATAAACCTGCAGTCGCAAACAAGAAAACATTAAATAGCACCTATATAGTAAATATTATAAATCATGCCTATCATGGTGATAAAGGAATTCATGAAATAAACAGTTAATTAACAACTTATTGAGAAAAATGAATTCATTTGTATTAACTTTGAAAGAAGGAAAACCTTACAACCTTAGCCTTGATGTTGAACAGGCCTTCCCGGGGTTCGAAAGTAGGAATCTCCTCGACTCTGACAAGCCTTGCACTCTTCCAACCGAGACAGATAGAGGTATGTGATCTCTCCTCACAGAAATCTCAGTTAAATGAGTCTGAATCCCAACAACACTTAACCTCAAATAATTCTAAAGCTTGAACTCCCCTTGAGGCTACCCAATGCCTCTTTTTATAGTGAAAAACAGGAGGTTTCAGTTCCAACTATGAAGGGATAAAATCCTCCTTCAAAGGGATAAGCTCCTCACATCAAGGGGTTAGCTCCATAAGGCAAGAGATACATGAACCTCAAAAGAGCGGTTCTGCCACCGCAAGATTCTTTCCAGAGGCTTCTAGAAATTACTCAAAGTGAGCTTTTTGAGTTTACTTGCGCTTTTTTAATCTTTTACAGGGGTCCGCACCCATAACACAAAGAAAGTGCGTTCAAGTATGCAAAATTCATGAACATTAGGTGCGGGACCGCAGGAAAGATACAGAGAAAGTGCGATACCAGATTTAAGTAGATTTTTAATAACTTTTCTATTATTTTCAAGGTTTGACATGAAGAACTGATATGTTAGACTTGCAAAGGAGGAAGTATGAGTGATAATGAGCTCATACAAATAGCAGAATGTCAAGATGACAATTTTCAGTGTAACAGATTGCCCCCTAAAGTGAAAAGTCTGGAATAGATGAAACTGAAGTCTGTCATATATGAAGAGTGCAGTACTTTATCATTTCAAGGATCATCCTGTGGAGGTATACCCCAATGGAACCTATAAAGTCAAAAATGCAAAATATATATATAAACATATCATCGCTGAGGTAGGCATTCCCATACTCATCTCAAAACGAACTAGAAACTAATTCAAACTGTTCTAATACAGGAATGATTTTGAATACATCAATAGTATAGACATGTGTAGACACAGTATGGACGCAGCCATCTGTTTATGAATAGTCCATTGTATAAATGATAACAAAATTCCTCGCAGCCTGGATGGTAGAAACTAGATCCAGGGTCTTGATTTCCGCATCTCGAACTAGTACGATTCTATCCATGCGAATGAATGTGTCGAAGTCGAACATGGTAGAAACCACTTGATTACCAGTCAATGATGTAGACTGTTAACAAGTGTAAGAGTAACCACCAGTAATGTTAATGGCCCTCAAAGTACTCAGTACAATCCATGAGATGTGAATGAATGAGCTGAAGTCGAACATGTCACGGAATCATTTGATCGGAGGTCAATGATGCAACTTGTCGTCGAAGGCGAGAAACCTACCATTGGGGCATGCAGATTTCAAGGTACTGACGATTTCTAGATCAACTTCCTAGATAATGAGCTGTTGTCGATAGGAAGTGATCCATCGTAGGCAAGCCCACAACATGAAATCATAGATCAAGTTTTGAAGAAATATATTGGCAAGGACTGACTCAGGGAGGGTAAAAAATGGATGACAGATATTTTACAGATGAATGGTTTGTTTAAACTGTCCTCCTGAACGCATAACAACACTGCAGATGGTTTGGTGACAATTGACCCAAAGCTAATACCCGGAAACCAGCTTAAGACTTTCAAAATGGTTTGATTAACTGTTAGGCAAAGGATTTCCCAACCCAGGTGAACAAAAGTGTCGTGTTCAAGAGTGGTTGTCAGCTTTTCTAATAATCAAACAACAAACATGTTCATTTTTCTCTTTTTTCCCCACCATTTCTGGCAAGTACCTCTTTATTTTTGACAAGCTTGAGGAGGATAACATTTGCTTGTTTATAAGCTCATCCTTTGGATGAGTCCAACTTAGTTTAAGATTCAAACCTTAAGAAGGAGTGGTTCGTTCTTGCTTAAAAATTGAGTAGGTCCTTTACTGTGAAATTTTAACGAGTCCAGTATAGGAGAAACTCGATGTTTTTCAATTTTAGGGAGTCAGAAAAAAAACTTAAGAAAACTCCGTGGGTGTAATTTTTCGTAAATTTAGTCTCTCGAGCCTGAAAAAAGATAAAATAATGCGGGAGAGAACTCTATTGACCGTAATTAGTCAACATATACCTTTTTCGTAAATAGTCCATTTCAGTCCGTAAAAGGGGTAAACTTGTACTGAAGGGACAATCATTCATTTATTTTAACGAGTTCGAATAATCAAGTGCTCGGCAATATTTTCAATTTTCGAGAGTTTGAAAATAGCTTAAAAGAGGACTCCAAGTTTTCGCTTTTTCGTAAATTTTTGAAAGAGTCCGAAAAAGTAATAAAAGTATGCTCTTTGTTGAAAAACGATCAATTTTCCTGAAAATCCAATTTCTGCATAAAAACTTGAAACATTACACATATCTATTTAAGATAAATAAAAATGTTTTAAAAAATATCCTTTTTAAAGTGAAAAATAAACAAATTAAAAAATTCATTTATTCGAAAAAACTTATAAAAATGACTTTTCTAACTTCATTTTTACCATTTGAGTTCAGAGTGAAAAGTAAGAGCTTTTGGGTAAAAAAGTTCCTGCGAGGATTCTGGAAAATCCGTCTGACGAAATCAAGAACCATCAGCTCCAGGTAATCTATGACCTCCTTATCTTGCATTTCATCCGTTTACATTTTGTTTTTAGGCTTTATATTTCATTTTTAAGGGAAAAATAGGTTCAAAAAATCGCCCACGGGGGTCCGCAGGTGTAACACGCGGGCCCTGCGGACCCTGGCTTTTTTCTACATAGAAAAAAGTCTTGGGTGCACACCTGTCTCACAGTGCCTGTGCGTTCCTACGTACTGTGTATGAGAACAGAGTGCGGACCCCGCGCAATTAAATTTCAAACTTAAATTTCTTTAATTCCGCCAATTTTTTTTTCAAACTAGATTGTTCTAATATATCTTTTTATGCATTGTAGGATATAAAAGATGCTAATTTGGAGAGAACGTGAGCATGAAGACATAGATGACGCCGCAATGCTTCATTTGCCTACAATGCAGGCATTAAGAGCATGCGGTTTGTATAAATTCTGGGCCATTCAGGGCATGAGGGCACAAGTAGACCTCCTGACGTGGCTGGTGAATAGATGGAATGTACAGGACCAGTGTTTCATTATTGGCGGCCACCGGCTCGAAATTGAGCTGGAGGATATCTATTTTTTGACTGGTTTGTCCAAGAGGGGCGAACAAATTTCTCTGTTTGGGACTAGGCCAGGTGGCCAGTCTGTCGCTAGTCTTTGACTAGAGTTCTGTAATGATCAAGCAGACTCTCGGGACAAATGGATTGACATAAAAAATATCATTCGTCCCGAGCTTAAAGTTATTGCATTTACTGTCACCAGACTATGTGGGAGCGCAGCGTTGCATGTGGCTACCGGTTTCCAAATGCGCATTGCTGTAGACTGTTTTCGAGGCACCATTTTCAACTGGTGCGAAGCTGTGTTGGCCAATGTATAAGGCCAACTAATCAGAGCAAAGAATGGAAAGATAAACAACTTTGGATATGGATCCATTGTAGTCACCTTTGCTCTAGAGAGGATCCCCATGTTAGCTCCGCAGAACATTCCTGTTGATGCTGGTCGACCTCGAGAACCTAGGATGGTTCGTTGGGTTGCATTGATGGCTCGTCATGCTGCTGAGGGCGTCGAGGTTGTTCGATTTCCTTCTACATATTTTCGTTGGCTGGAACGCCAAATTTTTGTCATAGAGGACTTTCCATACGCCGGGATAGATTTCCATGGCGACCGAGAGATGGCTCTCCTAGCAGGGGAACAGTGGGATGAATCAAGTAAAAATCATTTTTCAACAATTTCTGAGTTCTAATTTTTTTTTGTATTTTAATCGTCTCAAAACTAATAATCAAAAGTTTTAAATGCAGATGTGGGCCCACGGCGACCAACCCATCTCCAGCCTTATGAGAGGAGGCATCCAGCTGCCGCAGCACCAGCCCCAGAGGGCCAATCAGCAGATATCTTGTTTGATTTAGAGCATCATATAGAGCGCTTGACTCTAGACATTCCAAAGACCGACATAGATGATATTCCACTCAGATTACAGAGATATGTGATTGGTGTCCCAGGACCTTTTAGGAGGTTCCTATGTAGGGTGGCCCGGGCAGTGGTCTCTTATCGTGATCATCATCAGTGATAGGATGATCGTTTTGTAGACTCATATTTTTGACCTTTTGTATTATCATTTTTGCCGATCATAAGGTGTTTTCAACCTATGATCGAAGACGATGTATATTTTTGAAACAAACTTCTATGCTATGATATATCACTATTACCGGCTATCTGTGTACATGTTATTGAATGTTGTTTAATTTACTGTTTTGATTATTGTAAATGTCGATTTATCATACTAGAAGCAACTACATCTGCTAATGTATTTAAATGTCTTGGAATATGCTAATATTCAATGTAATCAAATTCACATTCCAAGAGACGAACTCTTAAAAATAACCGTAATAACACTGGATTTCTAATGGCATAAACCCTGTTAAGCTGTAATACAACAAGTTCAGAATCCAACCTAACAATCAAACTCCGAATTCCAAACGATATGGATTCAGATAATAACTCAATCACTGCACTATACTCTGCAATGTTATTCGCTGTTTGACCCAGGCTTACCCCATGCATGGATACTAACTTGTTAGAGGGTGAATAGATAACCCAAGCTGCGGAAGAAATGTTCCGTGTACTACGACAAGCACCATTAACAAAACCAATGTAGGTTTGAAGAGACGTCGACATTTGCAATATCAAGAGTAAAACTCAGATAAGCAAGAATAGTGATAAAAACACAGTCTAGACTAGGCACACTTTTCTAATCTAAGACACACCAGCAGTAAATAAATCTAATCTAATAAAAAATCTCCACGCCAAATTTAAGCATAATATCTCTTCAGATAAAGCCCATTTCTGGGTTTATCTAAAGGGACACCGTCAAAATCTATCAGCTCATAGGCCCCTTTTTCCAGCTTCCGCTTAACAATGAAAGGACCATGCCACATGGGCACAAATTTTCCAGCCCCCAGCTTATCGTTGGCTTGATCATACACTAAGACTAGGTCTTCTTCTGAAAAATTACGAGGGGTAACATTTCTATCATACTGAGCCTTTATTCGTTTGACATGAGCCTCATTTTCTAATGCAGCATTTCGTCGATTCTCATCTAGCTGAGCTAAGTACAAAAAAAATTTCTCCTCTTCAGACGTAGCTGGGAGTAATTATATGGCTAATTTAAATGACGAAATTTCACATTCAATAGGCAACACAGCTTCCAAACCGTAAACCAGTTGAAAGGGGGTGAAACCAGTTGATGTTTTTACTGAGGTCCGATATGCCCAAAGTGCTGAAAATAACATGGAATGCCAATTTGACTTATGAATACCAATAATTTGTTTAATCATAGTGACTAAAAATTTATTGATAGCTTCAACCAGACCATTGGCCTGCGGATAATATGGAGTAGAACTATCGTGGCGCAGGCCAAGTTGATTTGTCAGTTCAGTCATCATGATATTTCGAAAATGACTTCCATGATCTGTAATAATGGCTTGAGGAACATCGAATCTAGCAATTATATGATTGAACACGAAATTTGCAGCAGTCTTGCCGTCTGCCGAAAATGTAGGCATCGCCTCGGCCCACTTAGTAAAATAATCTACCGCTAGGATAATATATGCATGCCCCCCAGCTGAGTGAGGGTTACATGTAATAAAGTCGATACCCCACTTTGCGAAAGGACCGACAACAATTATAGGGTGAAGAGGAGTGGGTGGTGCACGCATTTTACGATCAAAGACCTGACAATTGTGGCATTTCCGGACTGCATAGATACAATATTTGAATAACGAAGACCAGAAATAACCAGCGCGAAATATCTTTTGGGCTGTGGCATACCCAGAAATATGACTGCCACATGCTCTAGAATGACAGTCATTTAGAACCTTCTCAGTTTTTTCATGAGTAAGACAGCGTCAGAAAATAGAATCCGCTCCACGACGATAGAGTGTATCACCAATAATATTGTATTGTTGGGATTGGAAACATATTTTCCGTCGCTGAGATCGTGAGATTTCAGGCCAAAAAGATTGGGTTTGGAGATAAACAATAATATCCCCATACCAAGGATCAAGAGTAATGATAAGAAACAAGGATTCGTCTGCAATGGGCTCTTCCGCCACAGTTTCAGTATCAGTAGATGGGAAATAATACATCAGTTCGGCAAAAACCAAAGATTTCTTTGCCTTGGACTTTTTAAATTCCAAGTCAAATTCCTGCAGGATAACTATCCATTTGGAATACTTGCCCCCTAGCAATTTTTTGGCCAAGATGTACATCATAGGGTTACAGTAAAAAATTATTGTGGTTTTGCGTAATAAGATGTAGTGTCGAAATCTTTGGACAACTTGAACAGCTGCCAAGGCCAATTTCTCCACATGCGTGTATTTGATCTCATTCGGATGCAGATTTCAACTAAGATAGTAAATGACATGTTCATTGTTGAATTCATCTTCCTGAACTAAAACCATCCCAATGGTGGAATGAGAAGCGGCGAGGTATAAAAAATAATCTCGGTTGTAATTGGGAGGATGCAATAACGGTGCATGGGTCAACGCGTGTTTGAGTGCATCAAAAGATCGATCAACGATCTCATCCCAAAAGAATGGAATGTTCTGTTTTAACAACCTGGTAAAACCCTTTGTTAGCTCGGCGTAGTTAGGAATGAACCGACGTAAAAAGTTTGCTTTCCCCTACAAACTTTGGAATTGGCGCAGAGTCGAAGGAGGAGGTAGATTGAATATAGCTTCGACCTTCGACGGATCAACGCGAATGCCTACTTTCGAAACAACAAATCCCAGTAAGCGACCCGATTCTACACAGAAAACACATTTGTGTGGATTCAGCCGAATTCGATAATGCCTACATCTCATAAAGATAGCTCGTAAATGAGTGAAATGGTTGGCCCTACGAGATGAATGAGCAGGTAAATCATCAAGTTAAGGCTGCACAATGTGCTTAATGTCATGAAATGCGTAAGACATGGCCCTTTGAAAAGTTGCCCCAACGTTCTTCAATCCAAAGGGTAGTTTGCAATAAGCAAATCTTCTCTATGGACAAATGAAATCAATTTTTGGCTGATCAGCAGGGAGTATGTTTATTTGATTGTAATCGGAAAAACCATCCATAAAGGAGAACATTTCACTGCTAGCACAATCATCAATTATTTGATCGATATAGGGGGTTGGATAATTGTCTTTAGGACAAGCTCGATTAATATCCTTATAGTCGATACATACTCTTATCGTTCCTTGTTTTTTGTTAATAGGAACAATATTCGATACCCAATCGGTTAAAGGAATTGGATAAATGAAACCTGCACGAAGTAATTTTTCAACTTCGGCTTTGATAGCAGCAGCTTTCTCGAATGTATCTGACGTAAACATTGATGGACAGGTTTGGCATCCAGGTAAGTCTTGATTTCATGTACAACAATTGACGAATCGATCCCTGGCATTTCTTTATATCACTAGGAAAACACGTCACGGAATTCTTGAAATAGGGCTTTATAAGTTTGGATTTCATCTTCCGTACAACAAGCACCTATATGAATGTTTTCAATTATTCCTGGCTTAACTGAAATGTCAATTGGAATCGTTCGAGAGATATTTTCCAAATTTAACTCAGAATCAGGATTTTGCAATGGATTCTGTGGTTCTTTGACATATTCAGCAGTAAAAATAGAAGCGAAATCATTTTCAAAATGATCCAGCTCAGGTAAAAATGAAGATCGGTGATGTAGATCTTCCCATGGTAAATCATTAACAGACAAAAGTTCACGAATATACTCATCAATATGAACAAGATCAGGAAATGTTGTTGTGGCTGAGCTAGATATAGAAAGTGATTCCTCATGGATCCCATTCATTGGATCGGTTTTGGTTGAAGAAGGATCGGAAAGCAACTGTACATCCTGATATGCAATTTCAAATGGACTCAAAGGCATCGCACCATCAAATGAATCTAACTCGGAGTCGGAAGGTACGATCCAAGGATCATCAAACATAATAGTATTCGATGAAATCATATGAAAAGTTGTGATAGAAAGTGATACGTTATGAGGAGGAAAGGAAAAAGTTCCTAGTAAACCAGAATCTTTAATCAAACCTATCCCAACATCCTTGTAAGGGATAGCTGTTTTATCGATGTGCTGGATAGTTTCTGTAGAGGCTGGATCGGATGAAAAATAAGTGAGCTGGTCTATTGTAATGATATTTCCTTGATGTGGAAACTTGATAAGCTGAAAGACCGATGAAACAACAGTAGTCATGGCATAAGACCAACTATGACCTAGGAGAAGGTTGTAATCTAGAGGGGAATCAACCACTTCCACATCTAGATTTACGGTTTTTCCTTCGACCCCTATAGGTAAATCCTGCAAAATACTGAAAGGATGGAAACCTCGGCCATCAAAAGCCTTTAGAATTGTCGGAGACTGATTGAGTGTAGAATAACCAAGCGATTTCCAACACTGGATCGACATAATACACGTTGAAGTTCCCTCATCAATCACAGTCTGAAAGATCGGTCTGTTTTTGACTAATACTGGAATCTGAAAAGCCATTTTATGAGGTAGGCGAGGTGTACTATTCTCTAAATCGAAGATTGTTAGGTTCGAGTCCTGAATATTGACAGCTCCTATGGCAGACAAAAATAATTTACGCTGTGCTGGGCACGATTGCAGCTCTTCCAAAACCGACATTGCTGAAGGGGAAATAGCTAAGTCCTCAACAATGTTGTAATTCTGAGCAGATCTCACATGTGGATAAATCGATCTTGTGAACAAAATCGATCTCCCTAGTGTCAGAAGACAATCTAGCAAAAAACTAACAACTAAGTTTATCTTTCTCTAAATATATTCGTTTTACAAGTAAATGCTATAAAGGTGTTGATCCTACCACCAAAATTCACAATGATTTGGAAAGGGATGGAGGAAGGAAGACGAGGTTCTGTCAGTCTATTCCAATCAAAGGAAAATACCTCAGTACTTGGAGAGGGTTCTGTAGAAACAGGTGAAATGCCTCCCGGCGTAGAAGAATCTGATGTAACAAGAAGAACTTGAGCGGTCTGAAGTTCACTCTCTATAGGGAGAATGGGATCGACTGAATGTGAAATCGAATCGACCACTTGATAAAATAATGGATCATCAACCTGAGTGATATGAGTTTCATTCTCCAATGGAAGAGTGGGATCGAATTTACTTGAAATTAGATCAATCACTCCGTCAGTTGACGGTAGGTTGGGAGAAAGTTTATAGTAACCAGTTGGAAATTCTTGCTGTGGAACAGTAAGGTTTTCCAATAATTTTGAGGCTTCATCCATGTGAGGGAAAATGTGAGTTTGATGACTCCCTTTGCGTAAATTACAAGGAAACCTAACTTTACCCTTTTCCCTAGGAACCTGACTATCACTGGTTGATGGATCAACAGAAATTTGATGAGATTTTTCTGACCATACTTCCAAGACCTTTGGAATACCGGGAAAATTGATAAGGAAGTGGTCACCCTTACAAAGCTTGTAAGGGTATTTGGGTTTACGATGCATGTTGGAGGTTTCTTCAACATTACTAACACTTACAACCATGGTTGACTGGTTGACTTCTTTCTTATTTTGCTTCTTCTTCTTCTTCTTCTTCCCTTTCTTCTTCTTCTTAGCCACCTGGTTACTAGCATCAAGGCTTTTACCAAGTGAAGAGGAAGAAATGGAGGAAGAAATATTAGGCGAAGAAGGTAAAGGGTCAACAGAAGGTTGGTGATGTTGATATGGTGAAATCTATTGAGGTGAAGCATCCGGTTGAGGTGGAACAATTGGAGTATTCGGGGCCAACGAAGTTGAAAATAACCATATCGGTAAACCTATTGTAAATCTAGGTAATGCAAAAGTAGCAATATAAGGAGGACCAAAATTTCCAAAGCAAGGAAAAGTACTAGGATTCTCGTTAAGAGGGGTTCCTTGGTTGGTAAATTTCGGAACAGTTGCCATTATATTCAACTTCAGTGAATATTATTAACAATTTAAAACTAAAATTAACAATTCACAATTCACACTTAACAATTAAAATTCACAATTCACACCTATGGTCTCTAAAAGTAAAAACAAACAAATTAACATGCACTATCAAATCTAGGAGTCAAACCACACACAAACAGTAGATTCCCGCACTAAAAACACTAGTCGGTGATGAAATCCAACATCATAAAATTTTAATGCAGAAATGGCGGTTGGAATAGTTACCCCGACAACCTGCTTAATGAAACAGATTGGCACAAGTTTCTTCACAAAACCATATCGAGTGAAGAGAACCCCCCAGAGAGTCCAAGTGCGTATAGTCGACGTCTGCTCCAGTTACAGTGAGATCTTTCCTTCACCGTCACCTTAGGAAATAATCTTAAGTTTATGGACACTAAGGTTACCAACAAAAAAAAATACAACTGGGGGAACAGTCTACGATCCGATTCTACACGCAAGGGCAGAGTAACAAAGCTCAATCCCCTTGAAGGCTCCTCGACATGGTCAATCTGAGGTTTACCAACAAGTGACCCCAGGTTCCTCGACAATGGTTAATCCGAGGTTTACCGTTTGTAATGCACGCAGATCTTCTATCTTCCCCGATGAAACAGAATTGATTGTCTCAAAGGTTTGGACATGATCTCGTGATTAACTCCTGTAAGAGAAGCTTCCCAGAATGTACCAGTTACAATTGGATTTATTTCCTACCGCAAGATTTATCTACTTGTTGTTTTAGTTGCGTTGTAAAGTTAACTACAACCTATTCCAAAGCACCAATCCTTAGCTAGATTGGTGGAAAGAGCCCTAAAAATGTAAAAATTACTAGATGAATTTTAATTAAGCGCTGTGTTATTTAGGCTGTTATTACTCAAAAGGGTAAATGGATATGAAACCAATGGTGTTATGACCCGACCCAAAACTGAATGCAATCAAATATGATAATGTAATCTTTTCAATTTGATGAATCCTAACTAAAGTAAGGAGAGAGTTTCCATTCACTTCCAACAATGCAAAAAATTGATCACTAAGAGAAAATATAACAAATTCTCTAATGCACTAATTTCATCAAGAAAAACTAATGCAAATCAATTCCAAAACAATTTTTTATTTTGTGTTTTTAAAATAAGCATAAAAACATGTAAATTCAAATTAAAGAAAATTGATCTAAATCTACGATTGATTTTTCAGAATGTAAACTATGCAGTTGTAATCTATGCACAATTCACTTGAAAAGTATGCAAATGTAATCTATGCACATTTTTCATTCATATTTTGAAAATGAGAATTCTAATTATGCAAATGTGATCTATGCAAGAGAATTCTCAAACACAAGATGATTCTAATGTAATCTAAGAACCAATCAAGTGCAAGTAAAGAAAATTGGTTGAGAGTTCCAAAGATCAAAAAATAAAAACACTCAAAGGCAATTAACACTCATACACAATTTAGCCCCCCCCGGCTAATGAGGGAGAATATTTTTTTGCAAAAACAAAAGCAAAAAGATGCAAAATTGTGAAAATATTGAGACAAACCTCCAAGTAATGACCAAAGGAAATCAAATTAAGAATTTCTCAAAAAAGAGACTCAAAACACCCAATTAACTTAACAGAGATTGATCATATGAAAAATTTGCTAAAAGAAACTCATAAACAAGGCTTTTTGATAGAAAAATACAGATCTGGGTAGATGCTAAGAATCCTAAATCAAATCTAAACTAAACTGAAAGAAGAAATCTAAGCTTTTCAAGACTTTTAACAGGGTCTGCAACAATGTGCGGTCCCCAAAAAATTTCAAGAAAAACAAAAAAGACTTCAAAACTTTTCAAAGCAAATTAAATCTAAGTTACCCAAGCCCGTACAAATCAATCAAAAATAAAAAAAAGCATTTTCTTAAATCAAAAGAAAGGAAAATCAAAACAAGTTCTTTCCCCAGTGGAGTCGCCAATTTGTTGGCCGGATAAATCGATCTTGCGGACAAGATCGATCTCCCTAGTGTCAGAAGACAATCTAGTAACAAACGAACAACTAAGTTTATCTTTCTCTAAATATATTCATTTTACAAGTAAATGTTATAAAGGTGTCGATCCTACCTTAGATCCAAACGCTTATTTTCAACCGTAGTTCTTCCGTCGCAACAATAGTTCTTCCGTTTCTTGAAAGTGTCATCTTTAAAGACCTGCAATCACAAACAAGCAAATATTAAATAGCACCTGTATAACAAATAATTATAAAACATACCTATCATAGTGATCAAGGAATCTATGAAATAAACAATCAAACGACAGCTTATTGAAATAAACAATCGAACGACAATTTATTGAGAAAAACAAACTTGATTGTATTAACTTTGAAATAATAGAAGAACCTTACAACCTTAGCCTTGATGTTGAACAGGCCTTCCCGGGGTCCAAAGCAGGAGTTTCCTCTAATTTTATAAGCCTTGCACTCTTCCTCTAGGAGCACATAGAGGTATGTGATCTTTCCTCACAAAAGCTTAGCAGAAAGGAGTCTAAATCTCAACAGCACTTCACCTCAATCACACACTAAATCTTGAACTCCCTTTGAGGCTACCCAATGCCTCTTTTTATAGTGCAGATGAGGAGGTTAGGGTTCCACCTATCAAGGGATATAATCTTCCTTCAAAGGGATAGGCTCCTCACATCAAGGGGTTAGCTCCTTAAGGCATGATATGCATGAACCTTACAAGAGCGTACTCACCCCCAAAAAATCTCATCTAGAAGCTTCTAAAATTGACCAAAAATCAACTTTTTCACTTTACTTTCTTGCCCTTTTGACTTTGACAGGGGTACGCAGGCATTACACTGAGAAAATGCATTCTGGAACGCAGGTAAGCTTCACATTACCTGCGTACCCTAGCCAGGAACGCAGGTAAGCTTCACATTACCTTCGTACCCAGGGTTTTGGAGTTTTTTAGGGTTTTTCTCTAGTTTTTAGGGCTTGACATGAGGAGTAGAGGTTGTAAGACTTGCATAGGAGGAAAGTATGAGTGAAAATGAGCTCATACAGTCAGCAGAATGTCAAGGTGACAGTTTTTAGTGCAACATGGGTCAAATGAAATTCCTTCTCCTAAAGTTACGTGTCTTAAGGTAATGAATTTCCTTATGAAAGAGAACATTTTGATTGTTTTCCATACAACTTATTTCCCTTAAGCATGTCAACACAACCGATAAGTGCTCTTCATGCCCCCTTTAATTTTTGGAATACATGATAATATCTTCTAGAAATACTTGCACAATGTGGTCCCGATACTTTTGGAACATGCTAGTCATGAGGCTCATGAAAATTGTTGGTGCATTGGTCAAACCAAATGCCAGTACTATGAAATCGTAGTGCCCAAACCGATTTCGAATGGTAGTTTTTGGGATGTCATTGTCCTTAATCCTTAACTGGTGGTATTCAAATCGTAGATAAATTTTTGATAAAATTTTTTCTCTCGTCATTTGATCAAAGAGATCATTTATTCTGGGTATTGGGTACCTATTCTTTACTGTGGCTTGATTCAAGTCCTTGTAATATATGCATAATCTAAAGGATCCATATTTCTTCTTGAACAAGGTCACTAGTGCACCCCAAGGTGAAATATTGGGTCTAATAAGTCCCAAATATGATGACTCTTTTATCTGCATCTGTAACTCACAAATTTATGGAGTCATCATCTAGTAGGGTGTCTTGGATATTGGATCTGCACTAGGTTTTAGTTTGATTATTAAATAAATCTTTCTCTCAGGGGGTTGTGATCACTCCGAAATTTCCAAAGGTTGTTCTTGCATTAAAAATAAATATCAGAGGTAACTACTGTTGAGAATTTGGAGGGCTGTAGGTTAATACAAATTCTCTTCTTGATAATTACTTGTGACCTTCCTTGTGATGCTTATGTATTGTCTTCTATTAGCTTAGTTAATCTTTCATCAAGTCAATTATCAAAATGCACAAGACACAAAAGTTAGGCTCCTAGAGCTAGGGAAAAACCCCTCCCCCTTGGAGAGGAAAACCCGCAAGGAATTATTTTTATAGACAAGTACCATGAGACAGACTTAGACCCTTGACCTAGATATGCTTCCAAGACCTTGATTCAACTTCTTGAACCTTGAATCTTCTCTTCACCAAATTGCTTAGTTCTGCATCAGCACGGAGAGACCTTAATTTTCACCTTGTATAAGCTTGTAGTTGAATTGCTTGAACAATAGGAACATAAATCTTAGATTTACCTTCCTCACAATGACTGCCTCTAATTACTGTCTCTAATTCTATCTTCAAATCAACAACTCTTGTTATCCTCAGTCCTGTACTTGATCATCCACAAACTTCTCTTGTAATCCTGTAGTTGACTATTCGCAATCTGTTCTTGACTATCGTTCCTTTACTTCACCGTAACCTTCTGTCTGCACTTATAATTCTGCTCTGCACCTTTGACTGCCCCCTCTCTACACACTGAATGTTATCTTTATCCACAAAGTAACTCATAGATATATCCACATGCTTCTTGATATAAGTTCACACTATGTTCCTGAGATCCATGTTTCTATTCAGATTGATCCGCATTAGAGTGAGTGCTATCCGCAAAGACTTCCACACAACAGTTCACAAACCCAGCCTCAAATGTGTCCGCAATTTTACAAAGGAGTCCACATTATACTTCAGTCTTGTACCTCACATTCAATCTCAAAAATTGTCCATTGTTCCTTATCCGCATTAAAATCTTAGATGTTCATTGTTCCTTATCCGCATTAAAATCTTAGATGTCCACAATTGCTTCCTCTATTCTTTCTGAAACGGTTATGTATTGCTGTAGTGATTTCCACAATTATTCCTTTTTCAAATGATCCACAATCTTTGCCTTATATATAGTGAATTATTCTCACTTTTTAGGCCGACCATCCAATGTAATTAGGTCGACTTCACCATAGCACATGTCTTGTGATTTCTTCCACTTTCCAGGAGTTGATCTTTTAGCAGCGTTGGAGGTTGTCTTCTATTATATGAAGGCTGTCAAGGTATTTGGAGCACAAAATAAATCTTCCATGAATATGACACCTAATTATATTTATTCATAGAAAACATAAACCTAATAGACATAAAGAAGAAGTCTATCTACATAATAAAATATTTCTCATGAAACCCATGAAGCAAGTACACCAAAAATACATTTTATTGTCGCTGTCATCTTCTATTCATGAATACATAATTACATAGTCAACATGAAGACCGACCTAGTTACACTTTTCAACACTCTCTTAACTAGAGAGGTATTCATACAGGTACATGGTCACTTTCAAACTGAAGAATCTCATAAGAATAATAGGATTGGTAATCACATCTATGTAGCATCATATCAACCAGCATTGTCCTAGTGTAAGGCCTTGAATAACATCCCCATATTTGAACAAGAAAATGGGCCACAATGCTAGCGAGACACATGAATTATAGACAACATCATCATTGTCTCTCCAAGGTACATACTCCACCTGGGTGTTCCAAAAATATGACCTTCTTGGACTATTCTTTTCTTGGGTAGCTAGCCCTCAAAGAATATCGGTCCCCAACTACTCTTATCTTGAATGCCCTAACACATTCTCAAAGAGTATCGAATGCCGGGTGATTACCCAATCCTCCATTTTTTCTTCCCAAGTGAAGACCAGAATGATGTGTTTATCTCTCCCTCTCAACCAAGGAGGACCTATTCCACAAGGGAATGTACTCATTCCTATAAAAGGAATGTACCTAAGCTCATTCTTAAGAATTACCAAGTTTCTTCCAAGTAAGAAACTTATCACCAGGCTCCCTCTTAACCAGGGACCTCCAGCAGCAATGGTGAGACACCCAGCTGCTCATGAAGAATTCGTGTCCTCGATGTCATGGATTTTGATATTGAGGAATCTTCAACTTTTAGCTTCATAGGGAAAAAATCATCCATCACTTTCATCCCGAGTCATGTCAACTGTCAGAAAGTGACTCATCAGACTTCCTTATCTGGTCCACTATTGTGCCATGCTTCTTTCCTTCGAATCATCTCCCAGGATCGTACATCCTTTTTTATTATTAGCAACCCTGCACAAATTCATCCATATTAACATATACATATGAACAAAAGTTACCTCAGTGATGATATTTTACCATGACATCTTCCTATAGGCATCAACATCCTTCATACAGATTGACACATCTCCTAATGATATGTTTTTCTAAGGGTCTTATTCTTTACCAGACTTCTGTCAGAGTCTACATATATTTCCAGGAGATCTTCTAGTCACATCTTCTTGACATCCGGATGATAACTGCCTCTTGACATGGTTTCATTTCATGATCTCTTCCTCTCTGCACATTCTTGATTCCCAGGAACATACAACTTTTCTAATTTCTCGTTCATATACAACCACCTCATATTCCATGAGGACATATTATGTTGATTTCATCTGTCCGTGCATTGAGAGATATTCTTCCATAGATCATACTTCTAAGTACATAAGTCAATTACCTGAAACCACATGACATGGCATCACATAATCCAATGTTAGCATATAAATATATACATACCTCATACCTTTTTCCCTTGAGTCATCCTGTAGAAATTTCTCAAGAATGAAGAGCTTCATTCCCTTGGCCTGCTTCATCAATATTCCATTTCATCCCAGAAATATGTTTTCATGATGAACCTTGCTCTTGATGACTTCTTTCCATTAGTAATGTTTGTGAGAGAGGTTTTCCCGGAGCTGATTCACCAAGAGCTCATACCTTGCTTCGATTAGGATGCTACATTGCCTCCCATCATACAATCAACAGAAATCACTTAAATGAGAAGATGATCTCAATCGTAGTGGAGATCCCTTGCTTCATCTTTCTTATCAAGCTTTGTCCTCATTTCAGAGACATGGGCTTCTTCCTTATTTCTCTTGTCCTTTTTCAGATTAAGGAAAATTTATATTTTAATTCCCAAGTTCATCATATCCAAGGCATTGTGCTTTGTCCACATTTCTTCTTTTACTCTAAGGACTAAAAATTATCGAATCTTCCTTTATTCCTGGACATGGCTGCAAAGGTTTGATTCCTTCACTTGATCCTCCAGCAACTTTTCCTTTCGATCTTGTTTCTTCTATTTACATAGAGACCCTAAATCGTGGAATGGTGTGACTTCTATCTTCCTGTATAATTGTGAATTGAGATTTCCCCATTCTTCTCATAGAGCTTTAGCACCACTGTAGTCTTCTCCTAGTTTCTGCAGTTGATCAAAGAGATTGATTCTTCTACAGTACTCACAGAGAATAGCTCCACTAATTTCTTATATACTCCCTTTTGATGATTTTAGATTTGGTACATCAGAGATGAGAGAGTCTTTTATGGATCCTATAAGAATCCTTTGGGCTCTTAGATCTCCCTTCATGAATTTGGCATGAATTCATTGTCTTTGCCTTCTATGGAAAGTTTGAAACCCCAAACAATTTGTTTCTTTTTTTTCAAAAGAGACATTTTAATATATTCATATAAAGTCATAGATATACTTACTTGAGTAGATAATTTTATTCTTCTATCAGCGTGATTAATTTGAAGATGGTTGAAGCTTCCTTTGAATCGTGATTGATGGGGATATTCTGCTGCTTCCTTGAAATATCAAGGATGATAGGTAGCTTGCCTTAAAGCTTTTGATGGCAATACTTTGAGATATTTAATGATCTGCTGACACATTTAAGAGGGTTCTATAATGCTGTCTTATTTCTTTTACTGTGGAAGACTGACCTTTCTTCTAATAAAATCCTTACTTTGATGCCATCCATGAAATCTGATCCTTGAGTGTCTCTATGTCCTTTCTAGCACCTTAGCTCTGATACCATGTTGAGAATTTGGAGGGTTGTAGGTTAATACAAATTCTGTTCTTGATAATTAATTGTGATCTTCCTTATGATGCTTATGTCTTCTCTTCTATTAGTTTAGTTAATATTTCATCAAGTCAATTATCAAAATGCATAAGACACAAAATTTAGGCTCCTAGATCCAGGGCGAAACCCCTCCCTCTTGGAGAGGAAAACCCGCAAGGAATTCTTCTTATAGACAAGTACCATGACCCAGACTTAGACCCTTGACCTAGATATGCTTCCAAGACCTTGATTCAGCTTCTTCAACCTTGAATCTTCTCTTCACCAAATTTCTTAGTTCTGCATCAGCACTGGAGACCTTGATTTTCACCTTGTATATGCTGGTAGTTGAATTGCTTGAACAATAGGAAGGTAAATCTTAGATTTACCTTCCTCACAATGAATGCCTCTAATTACTGTCTCTAATTCTATCTTCAAATCAACAACTCTTGTTATCCTCAATCCTGTACTTGATCATCCATAAACTGCTCTTGTAATAATGTAGTCGACTGTTCGCAATCTGTCCTTGACTATCATTCCTTTACTTCATCGTAACCTTATGTCTGCACTTATATTTATGCTCCACACCTTTTACTTCCCCCTCTCTATTCACTGAATGCTATATTTATCCACACAATAACTCAGAGATATATCCACATGCTATGTTCTTGAGATCTGCGCTTCCATTCAGATTGATCCACATTAGACTGAGTGCTATCCGCAAAGACTTCCACACAACAGTTCACAAACCCAGCCTCATATGTGTCCACAATTTTACAGAGGAATCCGCATTATACTTCAGTATTGTACCTCACATTCAATCTCAGAAATTGTCCGTTGTTCCTTATCCAAATTAAAATCTCAAATGTTCGTTGTTCCTTATCCGCATTAAAATCTCAGATGTCCATAATTTCTTCCACTATTCATTCTGAAATGGTTCCGTATTGCTGTAGTGATTTCTGAAATTATTTCTTTTTCAATGATCCACAATCTTTGCCTTATATATAGTGAATTATTCTCACTTTTTAGGCCGACCATCCAATTTAATTAGGCCGACTTCACCAGAGCACATGTCTTGTGATTTCTTCCACTTCCCAGGAGTTGATATTTTAGCAGTGTTGGAGGTTGTCTTCTATTATATGAAGGCTGTCAAGGTTTTTGGAGCACAAAATAAATCTTCCATGAATATGACACCTAATTATATTTATTCCTAGAAAACATAAAACTAATAGACATCAAGAAGAAGTCTATTAATATTGCTCATGAAACCTATGAAGCAAGTACACCAAAAATACATTTTATTATCTTTCTCATCTTCTATTCATGAATACATAATTACATAGTCAACATGAAGACTGACCTAGTTACACTTTTCAACAACTACAAACCAATTTTGGAGCTTAGGATCCGTGTTCCTAAACTCAGAGAGGGCTCTCTCTTAATGATTTAACTTTGTTTATTTTAATAGATTTTAGGTTAGTTATGTATGTTTAATTTGGATTGATTTTGATTGGTTGGTGGAATTAATGATCTAGATGAATTAAGTGCTTTTAAGTTTTCCATTGGGCTATGGATTCAACATACTTTGAAAACAAAACAAAATCAAATTATAAAGAAAGTCTTACAGGGAAAGATAGGTGAGAAAAATTAGATCTCAAGGCTGAATGGTGAAGTGATTTTTCAATCGGGATCAAGGAGCAATTAAGAATTCCTTAAACCAGATAATGAAGAAGGGTGAAGAAATTCAATTGGGATCAGAGGGAAATTAATAATTCTCTAAACCGGATATCAGAAGAAAACATAGAAATGTATAACAGTTAAAAGCAGAGTGTAATGTTTAAGTAAATTCTGCAGTAAAACTCCTGTTATAACATTCAAATTTAGAACACACAAGTTTATGGAATACTTAGAAAGATAACATGAACAATTGAAATTTATACTTCACTGAGATAGCTCAACACATGAATTCTGTAAAGAAATTTATTTATAACTTGTTCTGTCTGTCGACTGGAAATGGTATAATAGTCTTCAGGCAATAGATCAGTGAGCTACGGAATTGTTTAGAAATTCACACTTTATACTTTGAATGATGAAGTATTTATACAAAACATTGCAAGAAATACCCTGTTAACAGACTATGATTTATTCTAGGAAAACAAAATATCTTTAAGCAAAAAGATAGTGACACCTTCTAACTAATTGATATCTAGGCCTGATTCTTTGATTGCTGTTACCTGTTTGTTTCTTTCATATGTATTCTTTCATCTGTTTGCTCTTTCACCTTTCATAGTAAATCACACCAATTTTCCCATATTTCTTCATCTGGGAGTTTGATTTTCATCATCCCGCGGTAAATATCATCTCCCTATGTATATTTGGAAAACGTAGGCTTATTTACAAAAATGTGATTTACCTCATGCTGGAGGTAAAAGAAGTTTTCTAAAGTTTGAAGGAGCACTTTGCCTGTGGGGACGCCCTTCATTGAAGGATTATTGGAAGTTTCTTTGGCTACTTCCCTTAACTTCTTGTCATGATATTCATGTCTCATGAGTTTAGTATTGATTACCAGAGGATTAGGCAGACCTCTCTATCTCAATACATAAAACTTGTTCAAAAACCTGTTCACTGCGAGTTCCATGGTTTGGCATTTCTCCTCACACTGTATCATCAGATTTATTTTGGAAATCACTTTCTTTACCTCTAAGATAGTCTCTGTTCTGTCAGCGATCCCGAGCTCTTCCAATTCATATTTATTTTTAGAATTCAGGAATTTTATTATTTCAGAGGCTTCCTCTGGTTTCTTTCCAAGATTGACTTTGACCTTTTGAATTGCATCACCAACCTCCTTTATCAAGTCATTCTATTCAAATCTAATCTGTATAGAAGACCAAATATCATTAACTGAGTTAATGCTATTGGCCCACAATTGTTGTTTTGCTTGGGCTAAAGGCTCTTTTAGTGATAAATATTTCTCTAGCTTGTGGATTCTATCAGTCAGTCTATTGGATTTCTGTACTTCATCGTGATGCATTACTTCTGCCAATTTCTTTTCATATTCTAAGCTCTTTACTTGTTCCTTGAGCTTATTCATATATGTAGTTTTAATGGACATATCTTCCATTGATTTGATTAATTTGCTGGCCTCATCAGTGGGATGGGCTGTTGGTATTACTGATGTTATTGCTAAGCATATTAATCACTGGCTATACAAAAGAATCAATAAAATCTTTGAAACTAAATTCAGTGGAATCCTTTCCGATCAAGGATGTCCAAAAGATTACAGACTGAGGATTACCCTATGTGTCCAGTTTTTGTAGGTTGACTACAAACCTTTCTGACTGAAAATATATGAACAAATGGAATAACACTGAGGAGTATTTGAACACTCCTTCTGGAAGTTTAATCCGTTGATCATGTATTGTATATGCGAGGAATTAGGAAAAGTTGAAAAGTATATATGGAGGCTGGCCTGGGAAAACGGTAGAGAGGAAACCAATGATGGATTCATCTACCCACTCATCAGTGAAATATCCTAAAATAGAGGACAACATGGTCACAATTTGTCTGGTTTGTTCTGAAAACATGGTAGCAGAGTATGGTGGGTTGTTTTTAGGGGTTTTTACTGATTAAGGGAGGAAAGTATGAAATATTTGAAACCTCTTAAGAAAATATAGCTTTAGGTAAAGTTCAGTGAGGGTTTCAATGGAGAAAGGCACTCCCTCTGGTTGTGATGGAATTTGCAGCATTTGGTTAATGGATTGCGCAGTGATAGTAAATATGATTTCTTGATCAGGGGTGACTATGGCTCTTTCATTTGGAAAATAGCTGAGTTGGAACAGTCTAATGACTTCAGAGAATTGGTAGGTCTGTGGAAATGTGTATTTTGGTAGGTTAGAGTCCCACATATGTATATCATCTGCCTCCTCAACTAATTTGTCATGGCTCCAGCAATGGAGCTCCAAAAGGTTGCTACCAGTCAGAGTGTCTACTATTTTAAAGTCCTTATCGGCCAAAGAAGTGTGGTCGACATCTAACAGAGGTGGTTGCAAAGGATTTACAGTTTGGATGCTTTGGGAAGCCATCAATTTGGTTCAATTATTGAATTAATAGGCTTATTTGATGGTGTCGGGTATTTAGGATTACCTGGAATACCAAAAATTTAATTGTGGAAGGAGGTCTGAATAGCGGTAGGCTTCAATTCTGGTTAGCAATGGTGTTCGGTCTCTTTCACAAATCAACAGAGATAAGGAAATAACGGTAATGCGAGGTTTTATATTTTTTGAAAACTGGGGTTTATCGCATGGCGCGGGGGTTGTATTATTTCAAAAAGCGGTGGTTTATCGCATGCCTTGGAAGTGGTTTGGTGGTTTATCGCACAACGAAAGGTGGTTTAGGAGTGGGGGGTTGCGATAAAACATGAAGGCGACACGTGGCAGGGAAGAGAGTGGATAAAACCACCCATTTCGCACCCCCCCTGGGTTTTAAATATCGAACGTTAGGGGGTGTGAAATTCATTGTAAGGCATTTGATCTTATCGGTGGTGATCAAACGACTAGTGAAGGTTGCAAGCTTTCAAAGAGGTGGGGTCAGGATATTATTTTAGGCAGGAGGTTAAATGAAAGTGGGTCGGGATATTATTTTAGGCAGGAGGTTAAATGAAAGTGGGTCGGGAAATATATTAAGCAGGGTGGGGGGGAGGTTAAATAAAAGGAAAGTGGGGCCCGATTAATATATTTATGCTTTTAGACTATAAAAAGGTGGGTTTTGTATTTTTATGAAAAGACGAAGTTTTATTAAGGGACTAAGGGGCTTAACAATGGGAAGGGGATTTTTTAAAGGGAAAAGGGGTAGGAAAAAGGGAAATGAAAAGAGAAAGGGTTTATAGCAATGGGAAGGGGATTTTTTAAAGGGAAAAGGGGGTTAGAAAAGGTTTTGAAGTTTAGGAAGGGAAAAGGTTAAGGGATGGGGCTTTTAGAAATGAGAAGGGGGAAATGATTTTTTAAGAGTGGAAAAGGGCTAGGATAAAGGGAAATGAAAAGGGAAAGATTTTTTAGCAAGGGGAAGGGTTAGAAATATATTATTTGATAATGAATAAGAAAAATGATGCTTATATAACTTTTGAAAAATCTTATACCTACCCTTTTATTCATCCTAACATTTTTTCTTTCCTTTATTGGGTGCACTTGAGCTAGCTGACCCTTTTATTTTCTTTTGATAAGAAAACTAACTTATTTCTAACCTTATATCTTCCAATGGCTTAGATTAAACTTATGAGCTCATTTTTGTTCTCTATCTAACTACTGATATGCCAATATTAAATGGTTTGGTCAGTTCTTTATTCACTAACTATCATAACATAAAATTTAAAGGCATGAATGATCAAGATTAGATTGCATGATCATCATGAATTGTGGCATTTTGAACAAGCTGCACATAATTTATTTGAAAAGGTAAAGTAAACTAAGAGTAGTGGCATTTGAATGTGCAACACTTTCAGATTTTTTTTTTGTTTCTTTTTACGGGGTTCATATTTTATATCTTTTTTGATCTTTCTTTCTTTTGGTCCTTTGATTATTCTTTTAGGACATACCCTCTTTTCATTTTTTAATATGGAAAATATTTGCATAAATGCAAAGTTATGTAAAATATTACAAGACTTAACATATTCAAATTCAAAATTATGATCCATATTATTATAGGACCCTAACATTGGCTCCACTTGGGGATGGCATCTCCTTGTGAGATGTTAAGAACTTTCTGATCAATGGCCTTGGAATTTTGACTTTGCTTTGCTTGGAACTAATTTCTGTGATCTCTTTTATGCAAACATATGATGTTATATATTTTAAAGCTTCAGTTTACTTTTCAGGCTTTAAATTTAGAAGATAATCATCCACTCAAATCTAAACTTTGCTATGGTATTTACAATAAGTAAATGTAATATTCCCAAATGGGGAATGCAACAATATATGAACACAAAACTGGAAATTGCAGTGTAAATCAACTCATTAACATTTGAGACCAATATGGAATCATAACATCATGTATTAGATCAAAAAATCAATACAAATTAGTGAGGCATACATCAAATACAATGAAGGAACAAGCCTCCCATAAGCAATCACTCCAAAAAATGAGTTGCTGTCACAATACAAAATGCTGGAGAGATGTTACCACGCAGTCATATTAGATATAAATATAGATGGATATGATAAAATGATGTAAAAGTACTGATATATGCCCCAATAGAATCTCAACATACAGATCCGGGAACTAGATCAGCTTTCCAAGACAACCCAAGAGGGTTTCCGGAAAATGCACACAATGTGCCAATGTAAGTTGTAGACCTAGGGCTGAAGATATGCTGCAACAACTGAAATGAGAAGATATGACTAAAGCTGATGTAGAAAACTACAAATCTTCTCTAATAGATCCCCCGGATGAAAGAATGGCTCCTCCATTGAAGCAATCACCTCTCAAAAAAACCACTGCAACTACCCCTGCAACTCCTCCCTAAAATAACACAGATCTCGATTGAAACTGCTCTGTAGGGGATAAATTCTCTTTATCCTGTTGCTAAATGTGTCAATAAAGCTCAAGGGGCTTCTTTACAGGCCTCCCAATGGATGGGAACCTTCCTCCACTGAAAAACTAGCTCTGAAGACACCCAATCTAATCCTCCACTGCTGCACCCTGCAACACAACACAATATCCTGCAGAAACTGCGTTGATGAAGAAATATGTAGCTTGGTTTGAAAACCTGAATGTGTAAATGAAATGAAATACTCTTACAAGAGGCCTCTCAAGGAAAGAGGTGGGATTCTCTCTTGGGAACACCCGGTGCTAAACAACACAACAATCTACACTAAACAACTGAAGAATGCAAGAAGTCTAAACAAACCACATACAAAATAATAATCCAAAACATAACCCCATATGGCTGCCATCCTCTTCCTTATATAGTTTATGAAATTCCTTGCCCTTGGTCCCACTCAATTATATAATTTCCTCCATGCAATCCATCTCCCTCCAAAACAACGTTATTCCTCATTTAATGTCCACTCCTCCATAACAACGTTGTTGACTTGGTCAAAGTTGACATGTTCAACATGATCCAACCCCTGTTCATACGCAAAGGTGCTTTATTTAGCTGCTCAGAAGGTCTACTTTCACACTTGAAGTGTATTTATTGTTTCTAAGGAGATATATGGGCCTCTCCACCCATTTATTCACCTACTTAGTGACAAAATGATCTATAATATTCCATTTAGTTAAAATCTAAATTTTAGGAATATTATAGTCCCCCCCTCCAAAATGTTGTTTGTCCTCAAGCCACTGTAAAGGTGGAGAAAAATTCCTCCCCTCCTCCTCTTGTGGCCTCCTCATCAATAGTTCCCACCACTGCTAAAAATAACCTGCAATAAATCTGCCCCCCAATGGTTCCTCCCAAGTATGCAAAATCAAATGGCTCACATCACGAGAAAGTGGAAGGTGTAAATGGAAACCTTCTTGCTGTCCAATGGAATCCTCAAGGTAGGAGTGATGAAAAACATAGGGTATCTCATTCCCAATGAGATACTCCCATACCCATGCTATCATCCAAATGAAATGAGCCATCCTAGGTAGCTCATCAAAGAAATCCTCAACCCCTGGTTCATGCAATGTATTGGGGATGTATGGAGAGATTATATTTTTCCACCCATGTTGTTTCTCTCTTAATTTATGATATGTATGGGGCTGCTGTTGATCTTGGGTTGAAATATTATGGTCTCCAAGAATGTCCCAAGTTACCCCACCAAAAAAAACATCCATGAAGTCCCTCTCCCAAGAACTCAAGTTCTCCAAATGACTCCTCCCACATGAAGACAAGAGATGTAGTGTGGCAATCATGGCTTTCCCATTGTGTTGGCTCCTCGTAATTTTCTAGATTGATTGAGATACAAATGGGAAGGGGTAACATCAAACCAAGCTTTGGAATCCAAGGACCTAGCCTTCCTGGATTCAGAGAGGGATCTCTCTCTTAGGTGCAAAGATGTGAACTTGTTTGCTGATTAGGGTTTACTCTAGGCTAGTTATGAAGTATTGGGTTTGTTGATTGTTTTTGGTTGGGTATGATACTTAGATAGATTTAGATAGAAAAAAAAGGAAAACTTACAGTCATTGGGCAATGGAGTCTGTTGTCGCACATAATTTCTAGGCACCGCGACAATGGCTCAGATCGGGGGCTGTCACCCTGATCCCTAATCTCTCTATCTAAGTTGTCTCCTTGCAAGCTAAGGGAGGTAGACCCTAATGAAATGGAAGAAGGAGAACTGGTTGGAGAGCAACCAATTCAGGAGACACAGCTAGATAATCAAATACTTGTTAAGATTTACGAGATTTTATAGATCCAATTAGATTCAAAACTTTAAAACCAGTGCCTTATGGAGTCAAAATATCTCGTTATAAATTTAAGATCAAATTATTGATATGTAACTGCTACTATGAAAATCAATCAACCACAATGATATTCAATAAAACACCCTCACAATTATGCATTAACAATGTTTGATAAAGACATGTAATTTATCATCACTTGAAATATTCTCAAATTTAGACTAAGCAATTAATCGCCAATTTCAAGTAATTTAAAACCACAATTAAAGATAGCTCAACAATCATCAACCACAACTAAGCGTTAAACTTCGAAACAATTTAAATTCGAAACAAAATTTTTATCATGAGAGTACTATCGAATTTAAATGCCAGATATTTCCAATATTTCCGAATTTATGATATTCCAAATAATTCCAATTCAGAAACCTATAGTCAAACTTTAGAATATATTCTTCAGCAAGATTTCATATCTGAAATATAAATTGCAGCAGTAATTTAAACCATAGATCAACAAACAAACGATGTCGGCACCAATGACCAAAATGACTAAAAATAGTAAAAATTGATGAACTTGAAGAAAAATCAATTTTTAAGGCTTGATAAGTGAAATTTCAGATCTGATATTTTTATTTCAGCAGTGAAACAGTGACAGATCAACAAGATAAAACTGCCCAAAATAGCTGCCAAATACTTCCAGAAATAGCAAAAATATATTAAAACTTGAAAATTTCAATTTTAAGGCCTTAAGAGAGTTTGATTCAGTGATTTTCAGAAATGATAAGTTTATAACAACAGTAAAATGATAACAAATCAGCAAACTGAAAATACTGAAAATGATCCCCACAATGTATAAAAATAATAAGTTTTGCCGAAAAACTGAAAATTCAAATTTTTTAGACCTTATTTAGGATATGCATAAGAAATGTTCAGATTTGATTTTACATAGTTATGCAGAATTTCCAGCGAGCTTCAAAATCAGATCTAGGCAAATTTAAAGATGCCCAAATGGTTAAAAATTCTGAAAATGAAGATTTTGCAATTCTAAACAATTTTGACCATATAAAATGTGTTTTTAGGGCCTAATTATTTGTGATTTGCTTGCTGTAATAAAATTTGCAGAAAATAAGGGTTTAGAGATCAAACCCTTAGCCCAAAGCTTTGAAGATCCCACCATTGAAAATTCTTGAAATTTTGGGATAATGTTGTCACTTGAAAATTAGAAATTTGGAGACCAAAATCCTGTAAAAATAGCTTCAAAAGCCTATACGTCCTCAAGGGTCTAGATCTGGTTCAGATCTGAAGTTTTCCTTCGCTGATTTTTTTCAGATCTATTCCTGCAAACAAATATTGAGCCCAGATATTCCCTTCCAGGGTCTAGATCTGGCTCAGATCTGAAGATTTCCTTGGCTGATTTTTCTGATCTAATCTTGCACAAGTGAAAAAAAGAAACCCAATACCCAATATGTACAAAAATAGCGAAAATCCTAAAAACCGAAATGTTAGAATTCAAAATTATGTTACAAAACTTCAGATCTACACATGTAAATTACAGATCTATACAATATATTTATAGATCTATGCACAAGAGTTTCAGATCTATCAGATCTGAGGAGTATAAGTCTGACTTCACTCCCAGATCTAAAGATCTAAGGCTCTTACTAGCCAGATCTAACTTTAAATTAAAAAAAAATTAAGATAAATTTTTTTATTTAGGCACAAGCTCTAGAAAGACACTGCAAAAAAATATTTCGTAGGATAGCCTTAGAAATTAGGAAACAATTGGCTTTTTCAGATTTATGAAATCTAAGAGTCGACTGGTCTAACTGAAGACTTCCCCAAATGCTCAAACCTAAAACGATCTCTGCACACTTAGATCCGAATTTAAAATTGATAGAGATTAAAAAATAAACATGAGACCTTTCAGAAAAATAGATAACTAATCTTTCCGTTAAATCAAAATGCTATTTTAGAAACCCAAAAAACTGCACAAGATACCTGTATGCAGATTAATCCATAGAGGCCATCAACCATCAAAAGCTAATAGAAGTAGCAGAGTTTAGAGACAATATCACCACATAGATCTGGAAAAGGAACACCAAAGTTTGTAACCCCAAAGTCTTTATGCTTTATTGATCAAAAAATTACAAGAGTTTCCAAGAACAAGTGCACGATTCAAAAATTGGATGATTGAAAGACTGACAAAGACCTCTAATTTAGAAGATAAAATCTCCAACGACTAGTTCAGTTGATCCATGTCAAAATAATTTCGATCGTTGAAAATATTTAATCATTTTTTAATCTGGACTGTCGAAATTATAATTTTGAGGAAATTCAAATTTATCATTTAATTCCATTTTAATTAACTCAAAAATAATACTTTTTAGTTAATTACCTCAAAATTTTGACTTTGATTTAACCACCAAGGCCCAAGGGTCCAAAATTTCTTGAAATTCTCAATACTCCCTTGGCCTGGGACCTTTAAAAATTTATTTATTAAGGACCCACGAATTTTTCCTTTGAAGAATTTTAACTCACCTAGGACCTAAAATTAATTGAATTTCTGGTTTAGGATTTTTAATTAATTTGGCCAGAAAATTTAATTAATTTACTGAGAGGGGATTTAATTATTTTTTCCAACCCTCTTTACATAAGATAAATACATTTAGACACATGAAGCGGGAATACCCATTCTTATAGACCCTAAAATAGCTACCCAATTCTGCGACTCAAAACATGATCTAGTAGACCAAGTATCTTGTAATAAAATAATCTAGCCAATTAGCTAGGATTATTCCCAAACTACTTTTACAAAGACTTGATAGAGAACACTAGGACTCACGTAGCATCTTGATGACAAAATCCACCCTAGCTTTGGGGTGAGGCTGGAGGGGAAAACTCTGCCGATCACTTGTGTCGAAAAACACAAGCAAATCGGTGAGACAAAAAACCTCCTAGGATAGAAATCATCACCAAAATACTAGGCTTACATAGGTTTTTACATACATGATGGTCTTACTTGGATCATTTACATCATAAAAATGCAGAATGGGTTTACATTATTTATAAAACTGCCCACTGATGATGGAATCTAAATGGCGCGAATACGTTGAACATGATGAATCCCATTTGAAAAAATGGGGGTGTACTGTTATGAGGTTGTTGACAAAGTGTGGTCAACAGAGTCTAATAAGGTCATGATAAGTTCATCAATGGTTTAAAGAGTATTTGCAGAGAAATTTTAACTTGGTTGGTGGATCTTTGAGGTTGTGAAAGATGATAAGATGGACATTAAGCTTGAGAACAAAAGCTAATAAAGGGCAGACCAGAATCCTTCATATACTTTTAAATTAAGGGAGTTAGAAAAATCATAAGCATAGAAAGAGAATCAAAGGCATAAGAAAATCCTAATCCATTTGATTTCAGACTGAAAGCAGATAATCATCCAAGACAAACATTCAAATGAAATATAGAAAAGCAAGAAAAATGATTTAACTTTCATAGATTTCATCATCAAGAGCAGAAAACATTTAATATGCACAAACAACTATAACCATAGAAGGAGAGAAAAACCCTAAACATCTAAGATTACAGCTATGAAAGGTCCTTTGAAACAAATAGCTAAGTAAATGCAAAGAGCATGATTGAAACAGACTTCTTTGATAAACCTAGGCAATGATGCTTTAAAGAGATGATTCCAAGAACAAAGTTTTTAGTGGCAAAAAATATGTAGGGCTAGCCATGAATCATGCTTGATACCAACTGATCTAAACCATTCAAGAAATAGACAAGCTTAGGAAATCCTTAGAGAGAAAAAATATGAATTCTCTAATACATCCTAGCAGAAGAAAACATTAAGGCAGTGAAGGAAACAAACAGACCTAAGATGCAATTAGCAAACATGTCTTAGTTTAAATTCTTTGTTCTACTGCAACATAGAAATATGGACACATATGATAAAATAGAAAACATGAACAAAAGAAAACTTGACCATCAACCAGGCTTATGGATCCTGCAAACAGTCCTCCTCCATCAACAAAAAAATCAGGGCATGCATGAGCTCGAAGACATCAAATTCTCATCAAAAACTCCAAGAGACTATGTATTGCTCTAGAATAAGTCATCAAAATCCAACCAATACATAAGAGCCTCATGCTCTATTTATGGAGAAAATGAGGAGGTGGAAACCATAAGAGGCTTATAGAAACCCTAATTTAGTCATAAATGTCATAAATGTGCTTAATGACCATGCAAGGCCCAAGACACAATATCTAAGCTAATAAATGAAAAATATCATAACATAACTCCTCAATCAAATCTGGAGTGATTTTCCCAAGAAAATATTAAAAAATAATTTTGCCATCAATTTGTGTGTTTTGTTGACTTTTGGCACTTTTGGTCCTTTGTGCGTAGCGCCAAAACATCAGAAAATAGGTGTACTTGTAGTTCGATTTTGACCTCCTTCCCGGTGTTGGATTTTGCTTCATGATGGATCGTTGGAAATATTGTCAAGTTAGATTTCCAGATCTACCTTTGGTTTGCTGAATGAATTCTATTTTCCTGTCCAAAAATCCATTCTCCCAACACTTCTCGGTGCGTAGCGCCACCTCCAGCAGAAAATAGGCTCTGTTGTAGCCAAGTTTTGGACCACTTCCCGATGTCAGATTTTGCTCTATGATGGCTCGTTGGAAAGCTTGATGATCTACTTTCCAGAAATGTTTGATTTGTGTTGAGTGGATGCCATTTTTCTATTCAAAAACTCATTTTCCCAACACTACTCTGTGTGCAGCACCTCCTCCAACAGAAAATAGGCTCTGTTGTAGCCAAGTTTTGGACCACTTCCCGATGTCATATTTTGCTCCGTGATGGCTCATTAGAAATATTTCTGAGTCCTCTTTCTAGATATGCTTTTTTTTTTTTTTTTTATTGGGTTCCATTTTCTTACCCAAAATCCCACTCTCCCAACACTACTCGGTGCGCAACACCATGCCCAAAAATGAGGCAGAATGGTCAAAATTTTGATGTTTTTTGACCTTTTGGGGAGTCAAAATGCTCCAAATGATCTGAAATTTTGTGGACAGACTGTTGGTGAAGAGAGGAATCCAAAAATGTAAAGTTTGCAAGTTGAGGATGCACCAATTTTGTGCGTAGCGCGTAGGGTGCTGCGCTCCTAGGGGTCAAAATTTGGAAAAAACAAAATTTTGTCCAAATTGCCTCAAACTTGGTGGAGAAGGTCTTCAAGGGTTTTGAGAAGCCTATGAAAAATATTGAGCCATGTATCTGATTTTTTCTTGGTCTTTACCTTCTTTGAGAGCTCAAAATTCAATGCCTCCTCACTGATTTTTTATTGTCACTTTGTTCCTCTTTTTGAGTTACTTGCCACACTTTCTTCACTATCCTCTTGCTCAGCATGAAAACCACTCTCTTCTTTGTCTTCGCCATCTTCTTGTCTCTTATCTTGCTACCTTTAGTGTTGTTTCCTTGGTTTTGGAGTTGATCATCAGCCTCTGTATCTGTTTCACTTTGGCCTTGTCCTTCATTGATGTCTTCTTCTTTGTCATTTCCCGCCTCTTCAAAATCAGTTTCAGCCTCATTATCTGTCTGTTCTTGATCTTCTATTTCCTCATCATATTCCTTCATTTTACCACTGTTTGCACTATTATTGTGCTCACTATCTTGCCCATGCTCATATTTCTCTTGGCTACCTTGTGAGCCTTCTTGCTGGCTGTTACCCTAATTATTTTCTTGATTACCTTCTTGGTCTTCATCTTTTTCATCATCAGTATCCTTTTCTGTTCTTGGGAGTGAGAAACTTGTATCATCTCCATCAATTTTTTTGCTCCAAGTGTTCACTGTTTTTACTTTCATGGCTGTCAATTTCATCTTTATTTTTATCTAAACTCTGCCTCTGACCTGCTGATTTCTTCCTAAAACATGGTGACTGGTCTAAAACAACAGGATTTTTAGGTTGGTGAGGGCCTTTAGGTTTATGGAGGGCAAGTGAGTGATGTGTGGGAAAACTTTCAGCAAATGAGGGCAAGATGAAGCAATCCGTGAATGTTTTTAGAGTCCAGAGGTAGGTTAGCTGGTACTGAATGTTTTACACCTATGACAACTCTCAAATTTACAAACTTTGCCCTAGAAGGTCAATACTTGGATTTTCATGCAGATTAGGGTTTGGTCACATTAGGTTTTTTAATGTTCTCCTTGATTATGAAAAGAACACTCGAAAGGTGAGGAAAAAAGGACCATCAGCCTTGCTTTACTGATGCAGGAGTTTTGGACGCAAAGATTTGGATTTAGGAAAATTATGAGAAATTTTGACAAAAATCTGTTTGTGCACAGCGCCTACCCAGGTGCGTAGCACATTTTTATTTAACACTGCACCTGCCTCCTCTGTGCACAACGCCGGGCTCCAGGTGCGTAGCGCCTCTGCCAGTGCGTAACGCCCATTTGCAGAGGGCATTTGGAGGCCTTTCCGGTGTCGGAATGAGCTCTGTGATAGCTCGTTGGAAATCTTGAATTGTATAATTTCCAAATATACAATTTTTTTCCTATTTGGAGTTGATTTTCCTAGTAAAAATTTGATTTTCCCAAGAATGGTCAAAAAGTCCTGAATGATGGTGCAAAAATGCAGAGTGTTGGTGCAGACCACTTTTGTATGACTTTCTAAGTTCCAAATTGAGCTCATGATAACTCATTGGAAATATCTTGAAGTATAGTTGTCATTTGAATCATTAAGAAATTAATTTGGACACTCCAGCTGTGAGAAATGTTTTTTTCCCAAGGTCACTCTAGAAGTGCAGAATTTCTCCCGTAACACCTGTATTTTTGAAATTGATCTCAAACCATGATAATTGTGTAAAAAATTAAGGAGGGTTTTCTTATTGGCCCTATGATGGATAAAAAAATCTCTCACGTTTTCCAAATTCATCTCTGTTTGGTCAGAAACACAATTTGAAGAAAAATTAGCCCTAGGTGTGACACATGGCTTGTCTCTTGGAATGAATTCTTGGAAAATTATGGAGGCATGATGTTTATGAGCTGGTATAGAATTATTATTGCTTACATGATCTATCAAATGAATCCTTTTCTCTTTTTCCTCCTTTTCATATCAAACCCTAGCTTAGTTGGAAGAGGAAATTAGGGTTTGGTGTAGGGGATTTAGGACCGCCTTGCAGAGGGAGGGGAATGAAGGGGTTAAGGGTTTTCTAAATTCTTGGGGAAATTTTTGGGGATAGGGATAGATGTTAGGGAGTAGGGGAAAGTGGAATTTAAATAATTGAGTGAGGGTAAGGGGTCCAAAAGGTCAAAACACGGGCCTAGTCTCAAAAAGTGTCAAATTGTGGCAATAAACTAGGTTTTGTAGAAAAATGATGATTTTGAGGGATAGGAGCAATGGGGAGTGTTTGTGAAGGTATATTAAGGATAGGCGGAGGTGTAAGAGTATCAAGATTCAAGCCTTGTTGATGATTTAATCACGGAGGTCGTGAAACCAAGAAAATTGCCTTAAAAAACCCTAGTTTTCTTATCTCCCTTGCTACAAGATGCCATCATTGAGTAGCAGACCTCTTACCTTACCAATTTCCTGTGCTGGTTGGCCTCTTATTACTTTTGAAAAAGTGTCAAGATATCCCATTACCTTATGTGTAGAATTTTGAAGCTGAATGGTAGTCTTTTTGGAGATGATGACCTTGAAAAACATGAAACCCTAATTGACCTAGTGGGGATTCTTTGACCTCTTTTTGACTGAAAATTGGTTTGGAATCTTCAAGTGTAAAAACAGAGTATTGAAAAAGTGGTGTATTGAAGATCCAAAATACAATGTACTTGATTTATCTAAAGAGTCTACAGAGACAGTTTAGGGACCATCAATGCTTGAGGGACTTGGGGATCATGGGCGTGAGTTAAGCTTGTAGGAAACCCTAGGTGGAAAGTGGAGTTATGGGCAAGGAAAAAACAGAGTGATGAGGTTATAGGTGGGAAAAATAGGATGTAGATAAGTGGCATAAGCCTATGAGGGGTTTTTTAGAAGTGGTAGGTTGACCATGGAATGACAAAATAGTAGAATAGTGAAAAATTTCTCTAAGGATAATGAAGGCAGTGAGATTTATAGAACTCACAATGTTCATGAATTTTGTTTCTATAAATCTAGGATAGACATTTAGTCATATACGAAGGCAAAAAAATTACTGATGACTAACACATTATTTCTCCTGAAACATGCAACATATGAAGTATGGAGAATCATACTCCCAATGGACACCTCCAACTCTTGTGCCATCCTCCCAACAAAGCTTCACATAAGAATAAGAACATCATCAATGTGTGGTAGCAAAAAAAAATAAAAACAATTTTCCATATGACAACTGGGAGGTGGATCATAGTCCCACCTGTGGAACCAGCGTAGTGTATCCCTTGCCTGCCTCATAACAAAGTATAACAAGTGTATTTTCAATGACTTGTTTGCTGCCGCAATCATCCTATAAGATGAGATCATAGAAGTAAAGTTTGGTGCCAATGGTGCACACCAAGAATCATGTGGCCTCTCCCAAAAACCACCAATAGAATGGCCAACATCAACGCTGAAAATGGCCTCAAGTACATCAAAATACAATATACAATAAGGAATGATCCTCCTTGGTACAATACGCTGCTCACAAAAAGTAAAAGAGTACAAATCAAAATGCATAAATGTACATCCTCTACTATATACCTTGGTCATTGAGCTGAAATGGCTCATCTAAAAGTTCTCCCTCACTCTCAATGAGTAGGGAAGTGGTTGTGACAACCTCTCCATCATCATCCGGGCTATGCATCTCTCCATATGTTGATATACATCCTGATGGATGCCCTCCCAAGTGAACTCCTCCATCAAGGAATGATATGCATCAAAGTGCATGGAAAGAAAGTCCACATGTGCTGCATATAACAACTTCTCCTTGAGCTCAGAAGCACTAGGCAAGGAGAATTTTCCATAATAATAGATGACCCCATCATCCACCATGTATCTATCATCTCCCTCCGGGTCATCAAGAATCATGCAAGCACCAAGATCCTTGGAGTACTCTACCAAAAGCTAAGGCCTCCAATATGGATCAATCCTCCTAAGAGGCAACGCTGAAGATATGAAATGTGAAGCTCCCCATAAGCTGCTGTCTTTCCCTTTGATATCCCTCATGCCAAAGTCATCCTCCAAAGTTCTACCATGGCCATCATGCAGCTACTCATGCTTAAGTAGAAGTGGTGGCCTATGGAAGTTGGCCTCCCATGAGAAGCTACCATCCAAAAATAACTTCTTGATCTTGGCCCATGTAAGCATGAGTGGCCTCCATCTAATCCAATATACGGAGGATTCCTTCCTCAAGGGAAGTACCCTCTGTCTCTCCAAATCCATGGAGTGGTCTCCTTGTACCATGGTGGTGCCATCCTCGATCACTGCAGCAACTTCTGTCAGCACATAATATGCAGTGAGAGTGGGTAATGCTGAAGATGGGAGGATGCCTCCCTCCTCCTTGAGTCTACCCAAGACTCTCAGCTCTGTGTCAAGTCCTCCTAAGGTCCTCACCCCTCTTGGATAAATGAGTGGTGCAACCAAATGTGAAGTATCTATCAACATCTCCTGATCCGGTGGTCTCCCAGGTGGAATGCCTCCATGCAATGAGACATCAATATCAAGAGTAGATTGCATATATGAATGGAAATTTTTTTCCTTGCCCTCACTGCAAAAATCAGTCTACCTCTTCTGTACATCAAACTTCTAAAATAGATAGGGGTGTGCGCTCCTCATTATATGATGCTGGTCATCCTCCCTACCTTCTCCTTTCATCTGCAAGGTTTAAAAACCTATCAATAATGGCACATGCTATTCATAGGTTGTGCCTTGATCTCCACATATGAGATCCTTTGGAACTCCTTGTGAACATACAATAATTCCTCTTGTTGGAGAAAGTGCTCCATCTTCCTCTACATGAGGTGCTAGATATGCTTTGGGTATGACAGTGCTGTTGCCTCCAGCCTTCTCTTCCTCTTCAATATGAATGGGCAAATTTTCAATAAGAGGATCCTCTTTTGAAAAAGGGATCTCCATGCCATCTTTTCTAGGAGTATGAGATACAGATCTTGCCTCTAGCAAGGTATTATGCAAGATTTTAGCCTCTTCAACAATTTTCTGAAGTGGATTTGGGTTTATAGATCCTTCCAACCCATGCAAAATTTTTGTTTGTTTTGGCTTGTTTAGCTCCATCAAAGGTGTTTTAGAATGTTTTTCATCAAACCTTTCCACTATTTTCCTAGTGAACTTTTCATAAGTAGATGTATTTTCATTTTTTAATGAAAAATATTCAAACATCCAGCAAGCATAGGCCTTACCTTCAAAATGCAGCGCTGTAACTTTGATGGCTTCATTCTCTAAAACTTGGTGTTGCTGCAAATAGGTGTCTAGCTCCTCCACCCAAGCTCTAGCTGGACATTTAGGTGAACCATAAAAAGTATATAGAAAGAATATACCCACATCATGCTGTTTTCTCCTTGTGCTTCTTCCCTCCTTGATCTTGCAAAACCCTTGGAAGTTAAGGTGATCTCTGAACCTCTTAGATTGAGATTCATACTCTTGCAAATAATCACCAAGAGTCTCCCTCTTTGGAACATCTTCTTCCTCCCTCTCTCTTATAGTAAATCTGGGCATAAGACTGCGCTGTGAATCATAGTGTCTGGCTGCATGCTCACACCCATCTTGCAAAAATCTAGAGCTTGCTTCATATTCAAACCCCCTTGGATATTCTCTACACATCTCCCTTCTCATCTTCTTGATATCTCCCTTGATGCTCTGCATAGTTTGAAAAAGAAGCTTTGAGAGCTCCTCTTCCTCTCTTCCTCCAAATAATGGATTCTTTTCTTTGTTTTTTCTGTACATCTCCTCTTCTTGTGAGAAGCTTCTCCTTAGGGTAACATATTGGCTGAATGCACAAGCTGAGCCAAGATTATGCTTTGATACCACTGTAATATTCCCAAATGGGGAATGCAACAATATATGAACACAAAACTGGAAATTACAGTGTAAATCAACTCATTAACATTGGAGACCAATATGGAATCATAACATCATGTATTAGATCAAAAACAAAGTAGTGAGGCATACATCAAATACAATGAAGGAACAAGCCTCCCATAAGCAATCACTCCCAGAAATGAGCTGCTGTCACAATACAAAATGTCGGAGAGCTGCTACAGCGCAGTCATATTAGATATAACTATAGCTAGAGATGATACAATGATGTAAAAGTACTGATATAGGCCCCAATAGAATCTCAACATACAGATCTGGGCACTAGATCAACTTTCCAAGACAACCCAAGAGGGTTTCCGGAAAATGCACACAATGTGCCAATGTAAGTTGCAGCCCTAGGGCTGAAGATATGCTGCAACAACTGAAATAAGAAGATATGGCTGAAGCTGATGTAGAGAACTACAAATATTTTCCAATAGATCCCCTGGATGAAAGAATGGCTCCTCCACTGAAGAAATCACCTCTCAAAACAACCACTGCAACTACCCTTGCAAATCCTCCCTAAAATAACGCAGATCTGGACTGAAGCTGCACTGTAGGGGATAAATGATCCTTAGCCTACTGCTAAATGTGTCAATAAATATCAAGGGGCTTCTTTACAGGCCTCCCAATGGATGGAAACCTTCCTCCATTGAAAAACTAGCTCTGAAGACACCTGATCTAATCCTCCACTGTTGCACCTTGCAACACATCACAATATCCTACAGAAAATGTGCTGATGAAGAAATATGTAGCTTGGTCTGAAAACCTAAATGTGGAAATGAAATGCAATACTCTTCCAAGAGGCCTTTCAAGGAAAGAGATGGGATTCCCGCTCAGGAACACCCGGTGCTAAACAACACAACAATCTCAACTAAACAACTGAAGAATGCAAGAAGTCTAAACAAACCACATACAAAATAATAATCCAAAACATAACCCCATATGGCTGCCATTCTCTTACTTATATAGATTATGAGCTTCCTTTCCCTTGGACCCACTCAATTAGGTCATTTCCTCCATGCAATCCATCTCCCTCCAAAACTGCGTTATTCCTCATTTAACGTCCACTCCTCCATAACAACGTTGTTGACTTGGTCAAAGTTGACCTGTTAAACATGATCCACCCCTGTTCATACCCAAAGGCGCTTTATTTAGCTACTTAGAAGGTCTACTTTCACACTTGAAGTGTATTTATTTCTACTAAGGAGATCTATGGGCCTCCCCACCCATTTATTCACCTACCTAGTGACAAAATGATCTATAATATTCCATTTAGCTAAAAGCTAAATTTTAGGAATATTACAGTAAAATACAACAAATGAACTACTTATTAGTCTGGTGAAAAATAGTGCTTCAAAATTTGACCATTGACTAGTCCACCTGGTAAATCTGTTCCATTTAATTCTTTCAAGAAAAATGCATTGTTGCCTCTGTAACCATAAATAATGTATGGGACCTTCTAGAGAAAGTCAAATTTCCCATGTTTTCCTTTGTCTTCCCTTCTAGAATCCCATTTCAGTACTTGATCACCTATGAAGAAATCATCTTTTTTAATTTTCTTATCAAAGATCTTCTTGATTTTGTCTTGAATTACTTGGGCTTTGATATAAACTTCTTCCTTGGTTTGCTGTAAACGAATTGTTTGATTTATCCTCCTTTGGATGTCATTTGGTTCTACTTGCAGCTATTGAATCATTTTCATTACTGGCACTCCTAATTAATATGGAAAAACAACGTCCATCCCATATACTAATTGATAGGGAGATGTACCAATATATTTCTTAGTAGTTTGTTTGTCTGCCCATAGGGCATTCACCAACCTTTTATTCCAGGTTTTCTTGTTATCTTCTAATAACTTCTTGATGATGTTGACTAGGATTTTGTTTGAAGATTCTGCTAGTCCATTACCTTGAGGGTAATAGGCAATGGAATGGCCTAGGGTGATATGGTATCGATTACAAAAATATATCATTTATTTGGATTTGAAGGCAACAACATTATCAACGATGAGCTTTTGTGGGCATCCAAATCTAGAAAGGATGTTGTTCTCAAGAAATAAAAGAATGATAGAGCCTGTGGTTTGTCTAGAAGGGATGGCTTCTATCCACTTGGTAAAATAATCAGTGGCTGTCAATCTCCATTTATGTTGGGCAGAGGAGGGTGGGTGAATTTCACCAATGAAGTCTAAACCCCATTGTTGAGATGAAATTTCTACTGAGATAGGTTTTAAGGGGAAAAGGTAAGATTTTCTTCTTCCCTTCAAATATTTGACATTTGTGACAGGAGGTCACATACTTTCGGACATCTGCAAAAAGGGTGGGCCAGTAAAAACCTGCCCTCAAAATTTTGTTAGCAGTTTTTTTCTAGTATAGGTGTCCTCCACAATCTCCTGCATGAATTTGTCAGCTTCATATTTTAATAAACAATTTAACAGAATTCCACCATGATCTTTCCAAAATAAAACATTATCTAAGATACAATATTTCATTGCTTTCATTTTTAAGAATCTACTTTTGGTTCTAGATAAACCAGGAGGAGCTTGTAAGTTGAGTAAAACAAATGTAAGGTTTGAATACTAGGGTGAATCTATCAAAGCTTCACTGATTTGTGGAGTTTCCATCTCTTCCCGATCATCTATGGCAACAATGAAATTTATGTCTAAGGCTCGACAGTTCACTAGTACATTTGGTCAAAATTCCGACACTTTAGTTCCGACACTTTTGATGTATTGTTGGAAATTTCCCCATTTTTTCTCAATTTTTTAAATCCCACCAACAAACATTGCTATATCGGCGTATAGGGAAATCTTCGGTATTGCAACGTTTTGGTATGTCATCAGAACATCAACATTTTGGGACACGAGGTTGGAATTGCGGCGTTTCTAAGACATGAGTCGGGATTGTGACATTTGGAGATAAACATCACTATTGCAACATTTAGAGATACTTGTCGGTAGTGCGACGGTATTGGGGACAACTGTCGGTATTGATACGGTTTGCCGACAACCATCGGTATTGCGACGGCTAGACCAAACGTTGGTATTGCGACAGTTAGACCAAACGTCGGAACAATGACGACGATAAATATTTTGTAAGAGCGGAATATTTTGTAATCTTGTTTTTTTATTTTATTAATTTTTATAGGATTATACTAATATATTTGTTATTTGTTTACTAGGGTGATTTAATTGACCATAATTTTGTGATATTTTTTTTTTCATTTTATTAATTTTTATAGGATTATAGTAATATATTTGTTATTTTTTTACTACAGTGATTTAATTAAGCATTAATATGCTAGCTATTACTATGTTAGCTAGGTCAAGCTAACAAAAATAATAATATATTTGTTATATTTAATTGTTATTAATTTCTCTTTAACTTATAACATGTTTAATCTTAAAAATGAATATATATATATATATATATTGAAAATTTTTTATCTTTAAATTTAATGAGTGAATAGATTAGAAGTTTTATTATAACTTTTTCAAAATATAATGTCATGTGTATTGAAGAATATTTACCATTGAGTCATTACAATATTTGTATTTTGATTACCCCACAAATCGTAGCCCAATGTGGGTCCTCCCCACCTGCTTTGACATGGTGACAGATCACACTTTCAAGAGTTGCAATCCATGAATGTCACTCGCCTAGTACTGATTAACGTGCGTGTCACCTTGGAAATTCATTGCAACATGACATTGTACCTTCAACGTTACTTAATTTTTGTACCACGCCAATTTAACCTCGCACATAACCACGTCATCATTGATGGTGAAGAATTTGTATCATTATGGTAATATGATGGATCTCATTCATTGTCAAAACACCCCTAATCACTTCCCCGGGGAAGCAACCACCATGGAAACCTTGTGTAATAAGAGCATTGGCACGTAGCACAATATCCATTGCAACTCCAAGTAGAGTGAAACACCCTTAAATCATGCATAGTGTGCCCAAATAATGGTAATGTGGTCTCCCTCAGTCTCAACAATATTATGCATTCCAATATTCTCATGTGCTTTAATTACCATGACCATGAAAATTTATTTAAGATCAACATTCCTTTTAGCTAGAGCATATCATTCAGTGCAGGTTGAAATATGTGTCGTAAAATTTGTGATTCAGCTTCTTAGAGAAGGCCTCTTGACCTTAAGGACTTGGCCTTCTAGCCATTATATGCCTTTAATAACTCCCTCTCTAGCCTTCTTCTCGAACTTTCTATTACCCTCTCCTATGTTCATACATGTCATCCCTTTAGCCTTTTTGCAAGCTTCACATGCCAATTTCCTTTGTCCGGGTGGGTCCAGTTGGGTCGGGTGGGGTCGTGTCAGGTCGAGTTGTGTGAGGTTGGGTCGGGTCGGGTTGGGTCGTGTGAGGGCGCCCAAGGAACGTGTCCGAGTTGGGTCGTGTGAGGGCGCCCAAGGAAACAGGTTGATGTGGGTCAGGTAGGGTTCGATCGAGTCATGTTGTGTGAGGCTGCACAAGGAAATGCGATCAGGCGGGTCGAGTCGGGTCGTGTCATGTGAGGGCGCCCAAGGAAATGCGTTCGAGATGGTCGGGTCAAGTTGTGTGAGGGCGCTCAGGAAAATGCATTTGGGCGGGTTTTCTTGGGTCGTGTCGTGTGAGGGAACCCGAGGAAAATCGTTTGGACGGGTCAGGTCAGGTTAGGTCGTGTGAGGGCGCCTAAGGAAATACGTTCAATCGAGCCGAGTCAGTTTGAGTCGAGTCGTGGGAGGGCGCACAAGGAAACACATTTGCCGCGGGTCGGGGAGGGTCGGGTCAGGTTGTGTGAGGGCGCCTAGGGAAATGCATTCGGGCAGGTTGGGTCGCGTCGGGTCGTTTGAGGGCACTTAGGGAAACACGTTCAGGTGGGTCGGGTCGTGTGAGGGTGGCCGTATTAAAAATTCTAAGTTAGACTGCCCGTGTGCCTTGTACTGCATGTTTGTGCGATCCGTTTTCTATTTTATCCATCGTGCCTTCGTTTGGGCAGGTCAGGTCGTGCCTTGTGAGGGCACGATAGGAAAAATGTTCGGGTCGGATAGTGTGAGGGAGGCCGTATCGAAAAAGATAAGTTGTGACCACTCGTGTGCCTTGTGTACGTTCGTGCAACTCGTTTTCCATTTGCTCCCTCATCGTGCTAGCTTAATCGACATTCGGGAGTGTCGGGTCATGTGATGGCACCCAAGGAAACACATTCGATTCGAGTCAGGTCTGGTCGGGTTGTGCCGTGTGAGGGTGCCCAAGGAAATTTATTCAGGCGGGTGGGGTCGTGTGAGGGCTCCTAAGGAAACTTGTTTGTGCGGGTCGGATCGGGTTGTAAGAGGGCACCTAAGGAAACACATTCGAGCGGGACAGGTTAGGTCATGTCGTGTGAGGGCACCCAAGGAAACGTGTTCCATCGGGTCAAGTCGGGTTGGGTCGGGTTGTGTGAGGGCACCCAAGGAAACACGTTCGGGTGGGTCGGGTAATTTGCTTGGATTTGGCTTGATTACAAATAATGGTAAACAACCTGCATCAATGTTGCTTTCCTTTATGAAACAACCAACATGAATAAGAGTGTTTGATAGGGAGTGTTAGCAAGTTCTAGCTAGTGTGCTAAGGAGGGAGTGACAAGGCTAGGTTTGTTTGTTACCCCTAACCCATTTAACCCCCTAAACCCTAAACCTCTAAACCCTTAACCCCTAACCCTTTCCTTTGCTCCCTTGTGCCAGTTTAATCGACGTTCGGGCATGTTGGGTCGAGTCAGGTTGTGTGATGGTGCCCAAGGAAATGCGTTCAGCTCGGGTCGGCCGGTCCGGTCTTGCTGTATTGTGAGGGCACCTAGGGAAACGTGTTTGGGTGGGTTCGTTTGCTCAATCGTGCCGTACTGGCCATTTACAAATGGAGTCTGTTGACATAAATTGAAGATTCCTTGATGTGAGTTCATGAAATGGCAATTTATTACAAAAAAAATCAGAATATGACAGACTCAATTAGTCCAGGTCACTAATGTTTCCTCTAGGAGTGACAAACATCCTCGAGAATATGAAAATAGATATTATGGGTTTTTAGATGATATATAGTTGAGTGTGACTTTAATTCCTTCAAATTAGTTTTGTTCGACGTCAAATGGTTTAAGCTACGAATGAATGTACGTGATGATGACATAACTCTTATTCAACATGACAATGGATTTCCAATGGTTAAAACATCGCAGTTTGAAGCAGGAAAATATCTCTATGTTTTTCCATGCCAATGTGAACAAGTCTTTTACTCAGAGGTTCCAGGTCAGAACAGATGGTCATTTGTTATTATATATGATCGAAGAGGAAGGCCAGTAGAGTATACTGTAGAGGAAGAAGATGATATTGATCAAGAAGAAGATGATGCAGTGGCAGATGAGCAGGAAGATGCATTGACAGACGAAGAAGATATAGAAGATGAACCAGGCATAGGAGATGAGGCAACAATTATTGATGATGATGTCGATGAGGATATTCTTGAAAATGACATAATTGATGATGATGATGACATGGTTGATCATTTCAACACCATTTCTGAATTCGATGTTGGTATAGATGTCGATCAGTTGGATGAAGATCAAGAAGATACAAAAGAAGAATATTGATACAGATGTTTTGTTCGAGTATGAGCTGGTATGATATAAATTTACATTTTAATCATTATAGAATTTTTTTTTATGCACAATGGCTCATTTACTAGAGGCCTGGAAGGACCGGGTGATTGAATAACATTTAATAACAGATAAAGAGTATCATGAATAAAAGGAAGGGATCGAGTGACAGTACCCACCAAGTCCGGTGCAGGTTCCACTGGAGCCTGTGTGTCCTGTGCTTGGTTCAATATCTCACCGACAAGAGGGATCTATAGTTGTTCAATCTATTCCTCCATCCATTCCATCAGGATAAGCCCCTCTTCTTGCTGATGCACCACCTCTTCCATTTGTTCTTGCTCACTACCTTTTGACTGATCAGCGACCTGAGCTCGATAATCATTCCTGTAGACTACCCTTTAATGACGCCTCTTGCTAATTCCTAGAGGGAAGTCTCTGACCAAATGATCACCATACTTGTGACATCTATGGCACCGAAAAGGAAGGAGCTCGTAATCAATAATTTGGAAGAAAGATTTTCCGTCAAGATGTAAGTGGAATTTCTCAACCAGATCTTCTCTTGGAACAAGACGAACCAGTATACGAGCTACATTCCGAGATTTTGTAACCTGAAATGACATATCCACATCTAGAAAGATGCACATACTATTCCTAATGGCCCTGAAAATGTCCATTGTCCATAAGTGTGGAGGTAACACCAACAAACACACCCAAACCATGATCTCATCCACTCTTTCCCACTTCACATCAAATATGTGTGTCCACCACTTGAAGAGAATCAACGCAATGCCAAAATTCCAATTGCGCATAAGGACCCATTAATCCAGGTCTCTTTGTTCACAAACCTGATCATGAACCACCCCTTTGATAGAGTTATCACCTCCACCTCCTTCTCCAAAGATTCTCCCCAACATTTTTCAATCCAATCACCTATAAATTGAGCAGAGAAGAATTTTCCACACGCTATGCCCACCAGTATTGTCTCCAAGGCTACCATCGCCCGGTCTACTTGTATGTCCACTCCGAAAACCAGATTTGGGTATTCAAATTTTTTCTTAATGAATTTTCCTTTTTTTCTTTTTAACCCTACTTGTCGACAATTTTGGGGCAGTTCTGGAAGGGATTAAAACTCCACCACATCCTCCCCCTCCTCTTCGGATATAAGCCCAAAACACCCTTCCACTTGCACCACTCCAGTAGTACTAGCCCCAGGTACCTGTAAAGCTTCCACAGACTCGGGAAATAAACCATGAGAGAACACTAACTCATTATTCCCCTAACCCCTAAATGTGCCTAAATCCCCTAACCCCTAAGCCCCCAATCCCTAACCCCTTAACCACTAACTCATTATTCTCTTAACCCCTGAACCCTAATCCTCATTATTCCTCTAACCCCTAATCCCATGATCTTCTTTGTTTTTGGATTTTCCAGAAATTCATTTACTATTTTCTTAATGATATCACTCATCACTTTAGGTGGTATGTATTTGTTATGGAAAATGGCCTGATTGCATGCCACCTAATATTGTTCACGAGATAGTAGGGAAATACTAGTAAAATTGCATTGAACAATATGATACCAAATCTTGAGTGAATTCCTTTAATGATTCTTTTTTCTATCGAGAAAACATTGGAGCCAAATTGAATATGTGATAATCCAAGCATTTTATATATAAGGACATGAAATGAATGTACGATAGATGGATTTTTCCTCCACATGGCATAAGGCATAACAATTTGGACCTGACCATCCTCTTTGAGTAGATTTTCCTATGTTAGCAATTTACTATTCAATGTCAACCATAACATCACTTTACATTTGAGTTGAAAAGAGTGTTTCCATAAATATTGCCACCAACACCTTTGTCGTTGTGTGGTATTTGATTCTAAAAAGGCCTTGTAACCCAATTTTTTTGTGCATTCCCTTAAATGGAATTCTTTGACCAAATCAATCAATCTAGGTCGTCTTCATCGACATGGATAAGGGAATATACTAAAAACCTCACACACACACACATGAATTTCATGGCGAATTTTATCAAATATTTTAGATATGATGTTTTTTTCTTATATTTCATTGTTTTTGAATACGAACATGAATTTCATGAGTTGAATTTGAACTTATATATATTTAAAATTGCTCAGATATCATGTGATTTTCATTTTTATATAGCTAAATAAATATTATCACTGTAATATTATATATATATCTCACTTTTACTTTTTTTATTAAAAGAATGTTGTAATTAATAAAAAAATATAGTGCGATTGGATTTTGAGGATTTTGTTTTGAAATTTTGTTAAGGTTCAAAATTCAAGGAAGAGACACAAAAAAAATCTATCCACATTGAGGGTTGGTGTGGCATGGGATAGCTATGAATCTCAAATGCTTTTGATATCTTATATTCCCATGAGTCATGTTTTATTAGACATCTACAAGCTAGTCTTGCAAACCCCAAATAACTTTGATAGCTTATCCCTTGGGTTGTAGTTTATTAGACAACAAGATAGTCTTGCAAGTCACTAATAGCTAGTAAACCAATATATATATATAAAATAATGTTGCAAGTCCCACAAGTCTCGAATAGCTAAAAAACCAAAAAAAAATTCAAAATAATGTCGTAAGAGAAGCTTTTATTGGCAAGTATTAGGATCAAATATGTGGATTGGTGGTAACAAAAAATAAATTTAATGAAAAATTCAAGTTATATTATTTATAAACATAACAATATAAAGAAACAAATAACATCTTCTTGAGAAAATAACCATTCATTGTCAACCACATCAATTGTAGGAGTAGGTTGATGTAGTCATCTCACAAGACCTTCACTTATAAACTCGTGACATAGCACATGCATTCATGGGATTTTAAATAATACCCTCAATTTCCATAGATATTGATAAATATCTCCCAAAATCATTTTCTTGAATCCCCCTTCTAATACATATTTCCTATTAAGGCTCCCTATTTTTATTAAATACCTAATTGTATACTTCCTAATACCTCTAAACCCTCCCCCCACCCCCCTCCACTGATACACCCAATTATATCCCCATAATAACTACAATATATTGAATTTATTCTTCATAACTTAAAAACCTCCTTTATGAATGAACATTATAAGATATTGATCAACAGGGTGAAGTTCTCATGGTTCATATATGGCAAGGACCCTACACTAAATAAGATGATTAGTGGACTAGACAAGGTTACACATGTTGGAACAAGGGTGTGGAAACTTGAACCTATCTAAAATAGTGAGAGCCAACATTGGTAAAAGATTGTTAATATGGGTTGGGAAATGGGTTTAGTGCATGTTTTGATCACACCTCTCACAAAAATGTCTCCTTTCTTTGTACCTTGGTCTACTATGATGGGGAATTTGGTGGGACCCAACTAATCTACACCACCATGGTAGGCCAACAGAGTCACATGTAAATCAACTCATGGTGCATGGCCTAACCCCTGAACCCTAATCCTCTAACCCCTAATCCCCTAACCCCTAAGCCCCTAACATAAAAAATAATAATTAATTAATCAATTAACATTATAGTCTAATTATTAATTTTTAATTAAGTTTACTAATTCATAGTTAATCAATTGACATTAATTCTTACCGCCTTTTTTCCAGCAATATTGCCCGAATGCAATTCTTACTGCTAAATCTTTCCAGCAATGAGAATGCAAGTCTTACAGGTTAATGCAGCTTCCGCGCGCTAAACCTGTAATCATTTTTTTATTATCCAACATTTGGAATGAAAGCATATCCCATGGAGATAGCAGAGTAA